>QVRM01006952.1:0-12500 GCA_003439945.1 Dermanyssus gallinae
ATATAGACATATACATATATATATATATACATATAGAATATATATATATATATATATATATATATCTATAATAATGTATACATAGAAAATATTGTGATGATTTATTAATCATTTACAATACGTTTGCACACTCGGCAGTGCTCGCCTTAATAAAAATGGTAATAAAAAGGTGTCACGTGAAGTTAAGATTCAGTTGTCCGTGTCCTTGCTTGATGGTAGCCCCCGCTCTTATGGATCCGGTGCGAGCGATATATCCTCAAGGTTCCTTGCAAAGTTAAAAACGGTTGAGATCCATAAGATTCCTCTTCGTGACGCCGAGCCCCAAGAGCGTCCTCGCAGATTCGGAGTCCCATACACCACTCATAGAGATAGTGATGGATCCGAATCTGCGAGGTTTTTGCGGGTAGGGGAGCGCCGCTCTTAGGAACTCGACGTCATATTTGGCTATCTTGTCTTGCCGTGCTTTTGCCAGGTCCCGGTTCGGGCCGCAAACCTCGGCATCTAAAAACCCAGACCTCGGTAGGTGTTGTTATTACGAGGTCGGGCTTTAGACCCGGTTGCGCCCGGTCGACGGAATACTCGCTCACGAACCACTTCATGACCCCTTTCGCGGAGAAGACGCGCCACGCGATCACAGACGTCGTCATGTCTCTTTATGGTTTGTTTGTGTGTTATATCGCACATCTGAGCGACATGAGCTAACGTCTCAGTCGCATGACACCCGTGCCTACAACGTTTGTTGTAGCCCGGGCGTCCCCTGGCCAATCTGGCACGCGTTGGTAGTGCGTTGATCCTGAGCTTTAGTAGGTTTTAAATACTCCTTACCAGATAGGTAGGGCATACCCTTAATCCAGTAATGTACAAAGGGCGTTTCGTGTGCTTTTTTAAAATGTGCCCCATCGAACGTGTTGTGTAGTTGTTGAGACCAGTAATCGGTCTCTTGTGTAGCGGTCTCAATGGAGGTTCCCAAGCGCTCGCAAAGAAGTCTTGTTTTCGCAAGATCTTTTTAAAGTGCTCGGTGGTTTAGCATCCATTGGACCCCAATGTGCGTGGAGTGTTGTAGTGCTGTCAGGCGGGAGAGGCGGATTCTGGGAATGAATGTTTGGAGGCAGGGGATGTCCAGACCGCCGTGTGCTGTGTGCGTGTACAGGTAGGCGTTCGGCACCGAGTTTTCGAGCTTAAGCCATTTCGACTTAACAACCTTTCTGATCTCTTTATCTCTTTTCTCTTTATATATATATATATCTATATATATATATATATATATATATATATATATATATATATATACATATATATAAATTAAAAACTATTATAACTAACATCGCTACAGTGAGGATTACTTATACTATAGTAGTAGTGGTGATACATATATATATATATATATATATATATATATATATCAAACGTGGTTTATTGACGAAAGTGCATTAACTAACACAGCGCGTCATATAGTTGCGTACTAGTGTCCTTATTAGTTTACAATTGTGATTGTTATTATTGCAATGATATGATGGTGATTAGATATGCGGCTGCTCGCCACGATAGCATGATGCCGCAATATCGTTTGCCACCACAGGACTGTCGGAGCGTGGCCCATTTGCCCGCTGAGCAGAAAGCGGCACAATCAAGATGTATCGCACCGGATTCGCATTCCATTGTCTGACTGACTTAGTTAAGGATAGAACAGTGCATCAATTAATCTGCGGCCGTAATGATACGCGCTACAGTACGCCATATTATTATTATTATTGATTGATTGATTGATTGACACGTAATTTCCCTACACATTGCGCCTACTCCCGCGCACGTACTTCCATTGTTGCTTTATGGGTCCGCCGCAACTCATTTATCCATTTCAACTATTATTGTATTACTACTATTGTAGCACGTTCTTTACTGCATGCTAGTGACATTTCATTTCCAAGCTATCTAGTCTCATTAGCGTCACCTCAGATCTAAGTGGAATACGTTGTTTATATCAATAAACAGCGGTACCATCTGGATGAGCATATGACGGCCCGGCGGTGGCGTTCGCCTACAAACACGGACCGATCAATCCATAAATTAAAAGTACGCGGCTTGTCTAGTAAGTGAACCTGCAACCGAACCTAATCTAGTTGTGTACTAAGTGTGTAATAGGTATGTGCGAGTCATTGTTCTTCGTCCCGCTACGGCGCGCCAAGCCAATACATTTGTTAGCTGAATGAAACAACATTGCGAATGCTTTACCGACGCTGGAAGAAATGCATATGATTCGAACTGTTCAGTGCTGCTTTTTTTTTAATCGTTGTGCGGGAGGGAGATGGTTGGTCGGCTCACTGCAGAGCTACAGCCAAGGCTCACACTCGCGAAATGTTTGTATGTATCTCTGTAAGACTCTCACACACCTCCAGATGTTTTACAGACATGTTTATTATTCCGGGTGCCGTGTATTATGTCCTGCACATTGGCCTGCACAATCACTTTTTTGGAGCGGCAGCAATAAAAATGCAAGAACGGCAGCAGCAGCAACAACAACAAACTAAGGCATATTAGTATCTTCGTCGATTGCTTCGAGGATCTAAGCCGCCTCGAGTCGAAGTTAGAAAAGCCATACAATTGCTCGTAAGCATTTCTTCCGCCGTCAAGGTGTGTCGCGAACGATGCCCTGGTGATGGATGCCAAAAATACCGCAGTTGCAGGTGAGCAGGTATTTAGAGATTTAGAGTGCGTTAGTAACGCTTTTGTTTAGTCACACTAGTCAATGCCAAGAAGCCGCCTGCCTGATCCACGTCTCGCCATGATGAGCAACACGTCCAAGATGAGTGTCAGCTTCAACTGCAGAAGCGAGATCTAATCACAATAAAAGCTGTAACAGCAGCAGCAGCAACGGCATTACCACAGACGCGATACCGACAATAATAACAATAAAAACAACAACAATAACCCGAACGTCTGCTGTCAGATGCAAAACGTCTGTAAAAAGCTACAGTGGCCATTATGCTAGGCTAACTAGACAAAAGCACAACAATGGCGGTGACAACAATAATTGCACAACGAAGAGACGCAACAATAGCGACGACGACAACAAAATACAACAACAATAGCAGCACAACAACGGTAGTATATAAAGAAAGCGTACTCATAACAACAATAGCAATGCCGTAATAGTAACACACTGCCCACAACATGCAACGATAAGACAAGTAGAACTATAGCAAACAGCGTCGACTTCAGCGGTGACCAACCACCACGACCAGTCATAGAGTTACTGCAATTGATTCCTATGAATGCTGGGACCGTCACAAATACAACAGCCACTTACTTACATTATGACGACGACGACTTTTGCTGCTGCTACTATGACTTCTACGATTAAGATTACTCTTACTGCTAAAAGAACAATTGCAGACAGAGAAACAACAAGAGCAACAACAACAACAACAACAACACCAAGAGGAACAACAACAATAACAACGATGACAACAACAACGACGACAACAACAACGACCACCACCACCACCAAGATGCCCGTAGCATTGAGACACATGGCAGTAACTAGAATAGTAGTCGAATTACCATCGACAACAATAGCAACATTAACAGCAACATTAATACTAACATCAACAACAAGAGCAGTGGCACCAGCTGCAGCAGCAGCAACTACAACAAAAAATAACCAGCAACAATAACGGCAACAACATTGACAACAGCAGCCGCAGCATTAGCACTATCAGCAGCAGCAGCAACAAAATATTACCACCTACAACAACAACAATAACAACAACAAAGACAGCAACAGCAGCAGCAGCAGAAGTCGCAACAACAACAACACATACCAACAGACCTGGCTCTCGGCCCTGCCTGCAGGACTAATGTCGGTGCACAACAATGAGCATGCATTCAAAGCGCTATCACGCCGACCCGAGCCGAGTCGAGGCGAGCGGTGGGTGACTTGTCGAATTACGACACCTCTTTCGCTATGCATGCCGCCTCTCACAGGCTTTTCTCACCGGCCGACCGCCGATGAGTTTGCGTTTTAGCTGTCCGAAAGAAAGACAGTATCGGTCGGTCAGTCAAGCTCATACGAAAAGACACTCGCTGCCAAGATTAGACGTCTAAGAGAGAAAGTGACGTCTTAATCTGCTGCAGCTTGTCCTGCTCCAGACCAAAAATCGCCGCGAAATCTTTGTCTTCTTTGTTGGGGCCGGCCACAATGCGTGCACCACTGACCACCGACAACTTTAGGACAATACTTGAGAACAACAGCAGCAGCGGCAGCAGCCTACTCTAGACAACAGCAGCTTTTTTGTGGCTAGGAATAACGTGCGCGTTCGTGCCAAATACATCTACTGTTGTTGTTGTTGTTGTGTGTTTCTGCGTGCGCTGAACCGCTGGGCACGCGACACCACAACTAACTGGAAGATGCATCACGCTGTGAACCTACCTCATCGCCGTCATTTTTAGACTACCGCAAAACGGTGAGGAACAGTATGACGAGGAAACACTTCGGGTTTTAGTCGCTCTAGTCGTTGCTCCAGTCGCGTAGCTGCTGGCCAGTTAGACAGACAACAACCATGCTGTATACGGCCTATATATATATATGCTGTATATATATATATATATATATATATATATATATATATATATACAACCATGCTGTATACGGCCGTCATCACGCATGTATCTATATATATATATATATATATATTCGATGGCTCGTCAATTATTGTCGGATTGCCTCTGTTGTTTTTTGTATTCGTATTTTGGTGAATTGGTTTTTATCGTTACGTTTAATACGCTTACGCTATCCGTAAATCCCCCTGATCGACGTCCGATTTGATGAATGTTTTATATGGGCTTAGCGGCGCGTCCGCTTTCTTGTAGACTGTAGCGAAAAGCTCATGTTGACATTCTGGATGGCTCTGGATGTACCCAGCTGTTGCAATGGTAGGGTCAATGTAACAAACGCGGCAGTCGGCAGTTGTTGCACTCATAGCGTTTAAGGACAATCTGCTCGTTTTTGGCATGGACAATGCGGACGACATGCTTGTACTTAGGAAAATAACATCTATTTTTAGAAATAGTCGCTGACCCATGGTCTGGTGGAGACTGGTTTGAAAATCCCTTGACGACGAGAATGTCTTCTTCTTTATCTATTTAGGTTCTTCAACGTATTTGCGTCTCTCATTTTATCGCTAAAGGTTATTTGAACAACAAGGCAAGTGGATACGTATTAACATTAAAATAAAAAACAAAAGCGAAACAAACATCTTTCTCTTTCGTGCACGCTCTCCTGCACTTTTCGCGAACTTCCGCGAGCTACCATACTTTGGTCAAGTTCACTACACTTTCTTTTTTCTAGCCTCTGATTTGTCACTATTTTACAGCTCTTTCTTTTCCTCTCCTCATCAGCACCATATATATGTATACATAGAAATATATATAACTTGTAATTAATGTATGAAATAATCATGATTTTATAGAAGGTGCATATATATATATATATATATATATATATATATATATATATATATATTTATTTATTTATTTATATGCGTGTATATGTTGACGACATGAAATGATGGAGACGGCTGGCGACTCTGGCACTAAAAGCCACTGAATCGACCCTATTTTTATTGTAATGTGAAACCAAGTTAGAAAATCTTACGAAAGCTCGCTCTGGAAAAGCATGTGGTTTGCCGCATATATGTATATATATATATATATATATATATATATATATATATATATATATATTTATATATATATATATATATACATATGCATACATATATATAGATACATATTTGTGTGGAATTTGCATATGCCTGTGTGCGTGTAGATATATTTACACTGTGCGTTTCATATTTGGCTCCGATAGGACGTGACCTGGACGAAGGGAGTGCGTGTTACCTCCCACGCTTAGCCGCTATGGGGGCAGAGGCGCGAGCAACAAAGGGAACAAGAATTGGGCAGGCGTATGACCGCAGCGGGGGGGGAGGGGGGGGGGGTTGATTCTTAGGGCTTGGTGAAGGTGGTCAAAAATAGTGACCTGCCAATGATTCAAGCGGGACTGCCCGGGCAAAAATGCAACTAGATACAACTTTTCCATCACAGCCCGCAGACGCGTGGCGGCCCGTCAAAGCCGCGGGATCGATCTGAGGCGATATGCTTTCGATGGCGGTTCCTGCTCGTAGTGACACGATATTCTTTCACAATGCAGCAACAACAGCAACAGCAGCAGCGGCAGAAGCAGTTACATCATCAACAAGTACAATAACAGAAGCCGCACAAAGTCACAGCAGTGGTGATGGTCGTGGCGGCGGCGGCGACAACAACAACAATAACAAAATTTTTTTTCACTGTCCTCCTTTGATACGTGAAGCCGATTTTAAAAAAGCCGACCCCCATTTATTGCAGTTTGACCTCGACTAGTGGCCTAATAGATGGCCTGCGATCTAGCCCTCGACTGAAAGACGGAGTCTGTCGGGGATATACTATGATACGCTGTTATTGCTGAGGGCATTGTTGTTGTTGTTAATGTTGTTGCTGTTGCTATTAGTGTTGTTGTTCCTGCTGTTGCGGTTGAGCCCGTGGATAACGTGGTGCATTCGCTTGTTCGTTGCAACCGGAGGCGACACATAGGTGCAGCCAGCACGGGTTCGAGCCCCACCGTTGCACATTTGTATTTATGGGGGTCCTTCATACGAAGCAACGCAAACGCGAACCCGTCGACGCTAAATGTTGGCTGAGGGTCAGCCCGAAAAAGTGTTCTTTTGTTGTTGTTGTTGTTGTTACAGTTACTGTTGTTGCTGTTACGGTTACTGTCGTTTAAATACATTTCTTCACGTTTGTTATGATGATGGTTGTTGTTGTTGTTGTTGTTGTTGTTGATGTTGTTGTTCTTCTTGGCGTCGTTCACACCAGTATCAGACTGCATCAGTAAACACTCACTATGCCGTACTCATAAGCAGATGATTACTCACTACATCAGTTACCATTCGGGCTATCACGAACGTTAACTACTGGGACTGTTTTGACCTTGAATACTGCTACTCGTCGTTGGCCGATTCCACAGATTTTGGACAATCGCTCAGCAATTGAATGTTTGACATTTCTTTAGCAAATGATTGCCGCCTTCTGCCGCCGACGACGAAAACGATTCGGATGCTGATGATAAGGACTATAATGATGTTATGCTGTTGGGGGTGGATGTTGTTGTTGTTGTTGTTACGTGTGGTTATTGTTATTGTTGTTATTGTTGTTGTTGTTGTCGTCGTCGCTCTCAGGGATGTGGTATTCGCAGCAGCCTGCTTTACTAGCGCTTACTCGCGGTGCTCTGCTATGCGATTGCGATATCGAGGAACTCAGAGAACATACTAGTGAGAGAGAGAGAGAGACGAACACAGAGGAGCAAGATATAAAAATAAATAGAAAAGGAATGTATATGTGGCGGTGTGTATGGGCGTGTGAGAGAGAAAGATCGAGTGGTCGATCGATGTGAGTGGTGAGAGAGGGCGAAAGTAATCATTGAAAGAAACGATTGAAAATAGAAGCGAAATAAAGAAAAACTACGCATCAGCGGGCATAATGTTGATGCTGCTGCTGCTGCGGATACTGTCACAACTGCCGTTCTCCTCCCCCTCCTTCGCTTGCTCCTTAACACAGCGACACTCGCAACAAAGAAGAAATGAGCCACACGATGATAACAACGTAAACAACAACAACAACAGCAACAACAACAACAACAACACTACAACAACAACACTACAACAATAACAACAACAACAACAACAACAACAACAACAACAACAACAACAACAACAACAGCAACAACAACAACAGCAGCAACAACAACAACAACAGCGGCGACGAACGCAATGGTCAAGCTAGTCGTGATGATGATGATGATGATGATGCTGCCACTGGAAGGCGGCAGCAGCAGCAGCCGTACTCCGGATGACAGTACTCCAATGAAGCACTACCAAGCACCAAGCACGAAGTCGAAAACAACGAACACAGTAACGACCTGTGTGTCTGCCACAACGTCAACACCAACACCAACACCATTGACGAAACGAACACCATTGACGCCCGCTGAAACCACCACCGCCGCCGCCGCCATCGCCGCTGCAGCAACCACGACCGTCATATCAACTGTTTTTGACTTCGTCCATCCATCTAGCTGGCTGGCTGACCTGACTCGCTGACTGGTTGGATGGAAGGCTGATTGACATACACCGCTTACCGGAGTGTCGGCCTGTCGCCTGTCTCCTATCTCCGGCCTGCCTGAAGTTCAATAAGTCTCGGCTGTTTCTTTGTTTTTTTTTTTCTTTCGGTAGTTTAGTGCAGCATTGTCGTCATCGTCGTCGTCGTCGTAGCTTCGTACGTCGTGTCATTTTCATGGTAGCGTTTCGTGTTCGTGAGGTTCTCCACCTCTCTCCCTCGATGTCTCCAGCCTCTCCCCTCATCTCGCCTTCTCTTTATTTCTCCCCCTCCCCCTCTCTCTAGCTCCGTCTATCTCTCTTATGGACCTCATCGCCGCTTCGACTCTTGTCCCGCTTGTACATACATATATATATATATATATATATATATATATATATATATATATATATATATATATATATATATATATAGTATATAGCTGCGTTCCGTGATTTCCATAGATGAGTATTTGTATTTTTTTAGCCAATTACCCGGCTTTGTGCGCGCCACTCACTGCCTAGCGCTAGTCTTGTTGCGGCTACTCACCAGAGTAGCAGGTGGGTGTTGCTATACGATGCTCTAACATGGTGGTACGCTGGTACAACACGCTGAAGTGCACGCGAACGCGAACGGACGCACAACGGTGAAGAACAAAGACCAGTTTGCGTTCGCACATACGGCTGACCCGAATGATGTGACCAAAGTACACGAAGATTAGCGAATTTGTGGCGTGAGGTAGGTGGGTGAGTGGGTGGGTGGGCCAATGGACATCGGAGCCGTCTGAGTGAGTGAGTGAGTAAGTCTGTCGTCGTCCGTCATTTTCATCGAAGCGAAGTTTTCGTCGAATGTCTCGTTCTCGTCGTGAACCGTTCCGAGGCGCCACTGATGAGCCAGCAGATGATGTTGATGGCGATTCTTCACGCGTCCGTCGATCCGACTCGCTTTTCGCCTCGACAGTTTCTTCGACTGCAAGCGATGTCTGGCTTGAGCAGCTGCCATACAGCGCAGGGCGACGCAAAACGCAACAACGCTTCTATGTTTGACAATAATAACACTAACAACAATAACAGCAACAACAACAACAACAACAACAGTAACGACAGTAACAGAAACGTATCTGGTATCCAAGCGGAACGCTCGGACTATTGTGTTTCCGCTATCGAGCATCTTCGCTGCCATATGCGAGGAAAAAAATAAACAAATGTAAAAATAATAAAAAATATTATTATTATTATCATCATCATCACTATTTTTCTTATGCACAGTTCCTATTATAAGTGGCATTTCAATTTTACAGTTTTGTGAGGTTCGAACGCAAAAAGTTTCAAGCACTTTGACGGATACTGCTATACCAACTATATCAAACAAGAAGATAGGTTGAGCAAGTTGTTACACAGTGTTGACAGGTGCACTACTCTTCTGCCTCACGGAAGCCAACTTTTGAGCTCACTGCATGATGAAAACCGTGCATTGTATGACCCATAATAAGGTAGCGAGTTTCGTATTGGACATTCTTTTACGAGTTGTTCATCATAGCTTGCGTCTGATAGAAGTCCATGTCCACTTGACACATCTTAGCTTTCTACTTTAGTAAATGCTCTTGGTATTCGAAAGTTAATCGCAGGTTAAAGCGGCGCTGGAGGTATTCTGTGAAAAGTGCGGTGCCCGCAGCCAGATACACCCATCGGTTGCGGCTGCTTCAGTTAACGCTCATAACCCGTTTAATATTTTTTGCCTTCAGGCGGTCGAGTTCGTCAAAGCTCGAGGCTCTGAGGTGTTCCCAAATAAGTTCGATTGCATAGCTTGCTGTGGTGGCAACTTTCAGGTCAATCAATTTTAAAGCCGTCCTCAGTGAGAGGAGTTGCGGATTCTTAATTGAGTAGATGGCAATCAGCGCCCTACGGACCCTTTCCTCTATCTGTCTATAGAGACGGAGGTACTGCTCGGCGTAAGTTCCAAGCCCAAATATGAAAAATGGTTGACAAATTCAATAGGTTGGTCATGGAGCTCTATTGTATCAGCCGTTGCGAGGCGTTCTCCACGACGGAACATCATTGTTTTGTCTGTGAAATATTCATCTCCAGTGAAGTATCTGTCGCAAACTTTGCAAATATGGCCAAAGCTTGCTAAATATGGAAGCGACTGTCAGAGTAAATATAACTGTGAGGGCCTTAAGGGAACCTCGGAAACTATGCCATATTATATATAATAAGGATTTTATACACCTCGCAGAGACTTTCCAAACGAGGAAGAAATGCATGTTCCTATTATGCAAGGCTTCCATCAGTTAGCAGTTCTGTCCGTGAAAGATGGATGGAATCTCCGTCTACCTCCGTAAGCATGCGATGTGTCCGAAGAGATAAATAAGGCGTAGATCTTTCTTTGGAATTATTTCATATTGCAATGTTGTATCTCCCTTTAATCTTCCAGTCTTTACAGAGTTGGCAAGCTTCTGCAGCGAATTTAAATTCCTTGGAAAGGTGAAACTTTACGACGCACATGAATCGGGTTCGTGTATGCCCTGAGTCACTGGTTGTGCGCCTATTATAGGGTCCCTTCGACTGATACTGTGCATTCCTACAACCAGCTTCCACCCATGATTGGCGATGTAGGCGAGAAATATAACACAAGCGGCGGCGGAGATCGCTATAGGAGAGAGGATATAGGAGAGAAAGACTAGACGCCTTTCTCTCACCTCGATTGAGGGCCAGGGCAGCCTATGACGATCGCCACATGCGCATAAGGTACATCGTGCATGACTATCATTACCCGGCATGTTCGTCCAATGAATTTCACTCATTGAGTACTCTCAATCAATTTGTTTTTCTCCGCTAAGTACGACTCAGTCAATTGTCCGGCTCCTCGAAGCAGGTCGCAACACTCGCTCTCATTGGGGCGGCCAGGAACAAGAACGAAATGGCCGTCATTTTTTACTTTTATATAAACGATCTCGCCGAATGTACTCTGTTTCGAGTGTGCAATAACTAAATAACGGATTTATATCCAGGCTTTCCATGAACAAAAATAGAGAACAGATCACGATACTTCAGCGTAATTTCTTCCCACATCGATGCACTTTTTGTTGCGCGAAATCTTTACGTGTTGCAAATCGTTTTGCCTCGTTGTTTTGTTTACAGTAAAAACGAGAAAAAGTCGCACGAGATCCAGCCAGCTCTTCAGAAGGAAGCACTATCTGCACTACCTTGATCTCAGCGTTTTTAAAAACTACTTTCGTATTCGGTGAGCCGTGTCAGCACAGGCGTGATCGAGGAATGTCGGCCGGGGATTCCATTGGTGGTTCACCAGCTCGAGATTTTAGCACACACATAGTTTTGGCGGGCACTTAGTCACTAGCAATAAGTGGTCACCACACAGCTTTCTGCTACTTCTATTCTCGTCAAAATCCTCACTTTTGGTGATGAAAATAACAAGCAACACGCGCTGCTTGACCGCCAGGGCCATTACCAACGGGTCATCACTCTCATCGCTCAGGGAGCGGGTAAGAGCAGGTCATAAAAATGTGCCCATGTTCGATCTCATGTGGCCAGTTTTGAGACGTTGGCCAAGTGCAGACGGCTGCGAAGGTCATGAGAAATTGCTGGACGCAAGCGACACGACGAGGTACATACAACTCATGAAGCACCCAAACAGCGAGCAATTTCTTCACTTAGTCCAAGGGGTCGTATTGCTGAATGCTACGTTGCAAACGAGCACCGATGGGTTCGATGATGTTGTCTCCTTTAGCGATATGCACATGCGCTAATAAACATCACTGTTTGTGTTTTGTCGATTGCTGCTCTTAAAAAAACTGCGTTTTTTGTCGGTCGCATTTTTTGGACCACGACAGATTTTTTTTTTTGTATCGGCGGTACACAGTCACCACCTTGTATATGGTTTCATCCCCAGTGTGTGTTCGCCGTAAAGCTCTTAAGAAATACACGTTTGCTCTAATTTTGCTCTTATTTTGCGCTTGTCGTTGTACAAGCTGACATAAGGAATGCGCTTATCTATCGCGGAATGAGGTTTTTTCCACCGCCGCAGTCTGGTCTGATGTTTTTTTTGAAACTTTCTATAAATATATATATAGTGCCTTAAATCAATTTAGATGAAACATGCAATAGATTACCTTCTTGGTGGGCGATACGATTGATAAGGCTCTTTTTAATGCGATTGATGAGGTTTGAAGGCGTGTTGGTGGCCTTTGATTCGGCATAGTATCACGTTGTATTTACAGGCGCGAATTGAGAAAACGTTACAAAAGGAAGACGATGATCAGAATGTTCGGCAGGTGTCGCTTGGGATCTCAT
>QVRM01006952.1:17500-47078 GCA_003439945.1 Dermanyssus gallinae
TATCATGTCTATATATACATACTCATATCGGCATCCTCGTTGTCCGTCTCGACACCAGTGGTTGTCATTTTGCTAGCTGTGGTCAACTTCATCATTCATTACGTCGTTTCGTTTCGTGACGCAATGGTATCCTACGGTCGCCAGTAACAGTAAAGCAACGTCAGCTATTGTTGTTGTTGTTGCTGCTGCTGCTGCTGCTGTTGTTGTTGTTGTTGTTGTTGTTGTTGTTATTGTTGGTGGTGGTGGTTCGGTGGGCGCACGCGCCTTGCTTAGGCGCCCACGCCTTGTCCGGGGGCAACAAAGACACACAGACGTTGCGTTTCTTTCGTGCCGGGTTTCTACAGCTGCAGCTGCTTCTAATCCCGACGATGCCATTCATTGGTACTTCGGTTCGTTTTTTCTCGTTTCATTCCTCTTCTTCTCAATCATCATCATCATCATCACCCACGCATCATCGTGATCATCTCTATCATTACCAGTATGATCATCATCATCCTCGTCGTCGTCGTCCTCTTACTGGAATTGGTACTGAAATTGCCGTGTTTCTGCCTTATGTGTTTTCTCTTGCCCCTCATACCCCTTTGGCCCCACGGCCGTTTGCTTCTTGCCTACGCATGTCTTCAACCGTTCGTCCACTCGTTGATCGGCGTCGGCCATCGACGTCGTTATCAGCAGTAGTTACAAACAGCAACTTGCCTGCGATGTGAGGCGTCTGAGGTAGCCGGCTGTCTGGAAAGGCGGGGGGGAATTGAAGCATGACTTGGTGCGGCCGACATGGGGGCGGGCGGAGGGAGAAAGGCGTGATCCAGCGCCAAGGGGCAAAAAACAACCCCCGAGATAGAGATAGAGAGGGGGGGGGAAGAGGGAGCAAGAGAGAGGGGGGAGGGAGAGGGAGACTCACAACGCGTGCTGAATCGAGCAATAATGTTACTATTGCTGCCTTCGCTTCGTTGGTTATGCTATTGCCGTCGTTCTTGTTGTGGTTGTTATTGTTGTTGCTGTTTTTATGGTTGTTTCTATTGTTGTTGTTGCTGCTGTTGTTGTGCATCTATTGTGTGATGCTTCTATTGATAAATAGGTGTATGGCCATAGAGAGATAAGTGGGCGGCGTAAATAAATAAATATGTGGGTGGTCGTTGGGTGTTGACTGATGGGGTTGATGCCGGCCGGCTGGCAGGATAGAAATTGTTTTTAGGGTCTGACATAGATATCTGATGGTGAGGTGGCAGTATTCTAGGGTGATGGTAGGAGAGCGAAACATGTCATAAAGGCGATGGCGTAACGTTCAACACCCCTTCACATACCCACCATCTTCATCAAAAGAAACGGGAATCGAATACAAAGAAAAAATGGGGGATAAAACGACAAAACCCCAACGACAACCTGTCGCTCGCTCTCGACCGCCGAAGGTAACACTGTCAACAGTATCCTGTCATCACCCCTTGTCCGTCCATCGTCGTCTTCATCGCGCAGTGACACCGGTGCCGCCACGGGTTCATTTTCATGTATTCCATACCCGGCGTACAATCAAGGGTCTGCGAGAATACGATTTACATGTTTATATATATATATATATATATATACTCATATACGTATCTTATAAACAAAATAGTGCATATCAATATACATACAGATTGACATACACATTTTTAGAACCGAATTTTATGTGTACATTTACATATATACCTTTATCTTTAATAATACCCAGCACGCACACACACGTATATGTATATATATATATATATACTCGCATGTATACTATCGTATTGACCCGTAATTTTTAGAAACGCAGGCGATGACGTCTAGCTCATGGAAGTGCTGCAGCGATGACTGTAGGCGACTGATTGAAAATTGCGAAAACTCTGCGGGCGACACTGTGATTTATGTTACTATGGTATGAGATCATTCAGACTTCCGCTCTCCCATTAATGCTTATCCGGTCGACACGATATGGCCATCCGATCTACCGGTAGGGATAATCTTAGCAGATTATATTTTTTAACCACGCGAGAGCAGCCCCGTTATTCCGAATTTGGATGAGATTTATATATATATATATATATATATATATATATATATATATATATATATATATATATACGACTTTCCCGGCTTTTCCGATAACACGACTGACTGGACGAAACATGTAGCTAGAATCTTGACTTCGAAAATATACATATGTTCCCCACTCAACATTTATCTTTATTTCCGCTGCTATGTATGTAGAATGTTCTACTTGCAGGTTACGCAGCAGACGCAGTAGTAATAATAGAATTACACTTACATGAATAGGTTTTAATATTAGCGAATATTTCAGAGGCACAAGATGCTAGATACTCCTAGATTGTACTAGTTAAGCAAACACTACTGCTGTCTTGGCTGAAGAACGTTCAACGTGTCATGTCGATGTTGTTCTTCGCGCATACTATTGTAGCCAATGCTTAATGGGGCCCATTTACGATTCGGTTGCCGAAGGAACTTCCCGTGTCGATATTCTTCTAGCCTCTTCCTTTTCTGCGCCCCTTTGAGTGCTAAGCTATCCCAAATATTCTAGTAGTAGACCACTTACTCTCTCTTTCTCTGTTTCACTCTATGACTTGTTGACCACTGCTACTGGCGAGCGATTTGTGGCGACGCAAAGCTATAATGCTGCGTCCTTTCCTTAACATCTCCACGAGGGCAGCAGGGCTGATCGGCCGGTCGTAAGCGCTAATGTTGCACGCACGCATGCACAACAGCAGCTATAGAACAACAATGCCAAAACTGTCTCAGGGAATGGAAAACCAACTAGTCTAGAAACAACAGTAGACACCACAGTAAAACAAATATACTACTTTTCCTATATTGAAACGCGCGGCTGGCGGCATAACAGGTCTTCTACGCTCGATGATTCACTTCGTGTTCGAAAATGAATCATGCGTGGGAAAAAATGCGGACCAAGGTCGCATATTGATGATTACTGCGCGTTGAATAATTGCAATAATTCAGTTCGTTGACATTTTCACCGAACGGGATGAGGTAATAGCGTCCCCTTTCTCATAGAAGCGGGACACTTGCCTTGTCCTCCTTTTTAGACACGACGACATAGTAGCATGTTATTTTACGGCTTAGGCAATGCCTTGGAACTATATATATATATCGGATCGGCAAGTTTAAATCCAGACCTCTCAGTAGTGCTTGGTGGTTTTAAGGAGAGGGCCGATCGAACAAATTCAGGCAGAGCATATCCAATACCAAGTTTCTTTTGACTACAAAGAGATCATCTTCCACGAATATTTGCAACCTGGTTGTTCGGTCAATAGAGAATACTGTCGTGAAATTTTAAGAAGATTGCGCTTGAACATCCGACGCGAAAGGTTTGAACTCTGCACAACGGAAGACACTTCACTAGCTTGCGTAGCAAAAAGCGAATACCCAGATTAAGGAAAGTCATGAAAAGTCGATATTTTACGTTAACGCTTTTTCATGAAAAAGCGTAAAAATGTTCCATTGCGACTAAAAAATTACGTCCAAAAGACCACTCTCACGCAATAGCAAAAATAATGCCCATCATTTTCATACCAAGGTGATGGTGCTGCGTTACGTAGTTGTCAAGTAACTAAGCGTTTTCGACAGTCATAGTTTTCACGTTCAGAACCGTAAACATTTGCCAAGACGTTTCCGCCCCCTCCTTCCACTTGGAAAAATAATTATCTTGACGAGTTCTACCAAGCCTCAAAATTAGTACCTAACTTTCTCATACACTCTATGCAAGTATGCATGTGTTCGGTTTTGATATGACTATCGAAAAAGCTTAGTTACTTGACAACTACGTAACGCAACACCATCACTTTGGTACGAAAATTGTGGGCATTAAGTTTGCTATTGCGTGAGACTGGTCTTTTGGACACACATTTTTGGTCGTAATGGAAAAATTTTACGATTTTTTTACAAAAAGCGTTATCGTAAAACATAACAACATATCGACTTTTATTACTTATCTCAACCTGGCTATTCGCTTTTCGCTACGCAAGCTAGTGAAGTGTCATCCGTGCAGAATTTTCCTCCGAACACGCCGGTGTAATCGGTTCCTTCATGTGTTGACTGGTTCTCCCGCAAACATAGATTTCGCACAGCTATGTAGGAGAAAAAAAGCTGAATAACTACTTTTATAAACTTCACTCTCTCTCCTAAACAAGACGTTTCCGCGTCCTCCCTCCATAGGGAAAAATTATTTTCTTGCCGAGCTCTATCAAACCTTGAAAGAAGTACAATACTTCCTGAATGACCCTGTATATAAAATATTACTATTGCCTCTCGTCGTGGAGCTGATGGTGATCTCCTTCGTCGTTTGTGCAAGCTCGCCAATAATTATATACTAGTATTATTCAGAAGAAAGAGTCATAATAATTGTAACTCAAATATGCAAGTGTTGTGAAAGAGTCGTCGGCCATTTTTTCTACATTGTGCCATATATATATATATATATATATATATATATATATGTTACATATGTCACGAAATATTAGCTAAGCCAATGTGCCTAGAGAGCGCGTGTGGTAACTATCAAGTGGCGGTTTCGTTTAGGCTAGGCCGAGACTACTTTATAAGTGTGCTCTGAATGGAGACGGCGTTTTGACATAGTATGTCAATATATATATATATATATATATATATATATATATATAACGGAGTGTTATTATTGTGTGTCAAACTGTATATATATATAAATACATATATATTCTTTGCGAGCGCTTGGGAACCTCCATTGAGACCGCTACACAAGAGACCGATTACTGGTCTCAACAACTACACAACACGTTCGATGGGGCACATTTTAAAAAAGCACACGAAACGCCCTTTGTACATTACTGGATTAAGGGTATGCCCTACCTATCTGGTAAGGAGTATTTAAACCTACTAAAGCTCAGGATCAACGCACTACCAACGCGTGCCAGATTGGCCAGGGGACGCCCGGGCTACAACAAACGTTGTAGGCACGGGTGTCGTGCGCCTGAGACGTTGGCTCATGTCGCTCAGATGTGCGATACAACACACAAACAAACCATAAAGAGACATGACGACGTCTGTGATCGCGTGACGCGTCTTCTCCGCGAAAGGGGTCATGAGGTGGTTCGTGAGCGAGTATTCCGTCGACCGGGCGCACCGGGTCTAAAGCCTGACCTCGTAATAACAACACCTACCGAGGTCTGGGTTTTAGATGCCGAGGTTTGCGGCCCGAACCGGGACCTGGCAAAAGCGCGGCAAGGCAAGATCGCCAAATATGACGTCGAGTTCCTAAGAGCGGCGCTCCCCGACCCGCAAAAACCTCGCAGATTCGGATCCATCACTATCTCTATGAGTGGTGTATGGGACTCCGAATCTGCGAGGGCGCTCTTGGGGCTCGGCGTCACGAAGAGGAATCTTATGGATCTCACCGTTTTAACTTTGCAAGGAACCTTGAGGATAAACCGCTCGCACCGGGTCCATAAGAGCGGGGGCTACCATCAAGCAAGGACACGGACAACTGACTCTTAACTTCACGTGACACCTTTTTACCACCATTTTCTTAAGGCGAGCACTGCCGAGTGTGCAAACGTATTGTAAATGATTAATAAATCATCACAATATTTTCTATATATGTATATATATATATATATATATATATATATATATATATATATATATATATGTATATATATATATATATATATATATATATATATATATGTATATATATATATGTATATATATATATATATATATATATATATACAGTTTGACACACAATGAACAACACTGCGTTATAGATATGACTACTACATTTTATCGTCGAGCTGACGGAGATCTCTTCCCTGCGTTGTTTGTACAAGCTCGCGCAATAAATGTATTAGTCGACTGCCAGACATCTCAGTGTGTGCGCAGCGATCGGTGTGTTCGGACCGCGTGTCGTCGCCGGGGTCGAGCTGCTCCTGTTATCGACACGGAATGTAATTAGTTTCTGTGGTCTTCTATTTGTCTTTCTGTTCTTCTTTTCCTGACGAGCGACGTCGAGAGCCAGACACCTAAACGTCTCGCTATACGGCGTTTTATTTGGTTCTTATTCGATCAAATATTGGCTGGTCTCCATTTAAAACTAAGTGCATGGTGAAAAGATCAAATCATATGTGCTTGTTTTTCGTTCTGTGTATTCCGGTTTCCTCATAGTGTCCCTTCTTCTTCCAATTATTATTATTATTATTATTATTATTATTATTATTATTATTATTATTATTATTATTATTATTGTTACTATTATTATTATTATTATTTTCATTTCCTCTGCGCACGCCTGGATAGAGCTTCGCCAACACAGCGTAACGCAGAATTTAAAGCACGGTCTGAAGGGAGATCTTGCTTTTGTTTCCTGGCTACTGCTGCTCGGTTGGCAGACAGAACCGACATCTGTTTAATCAGCAGCAGCACCAGCAACAACGGCAACAATAGCTTCATCAGTCTTTCGACTTTCGTCGAAGGGGAATGTCGAATGTTTCCGTACTGGGGCCGTCTTCGCGCGGTAGCGAAACGCCCGCCGGAGATATTCCGAGAAAGACAGGGTCCACTTTAGTAGTCACCGCTC
This sequence comes from Dermanyssus gallinae, assembly GCA_003439945.1. Taxonomy (NCBI): domain Eukaryota; kingdom Metazoa; phylum Arthropoda; class Arachnida; order Mesostigmata; family Dermanyssidae; genus Dermanyssus; species Dermanyssus gallinae. The sequence goes on from QVRM01006952.1 coordinate 24,099, forward strand.
TCTATGCTCCAGTGCACAGGAGGTTTGGCGGTCGTTTTCGTGGCTCTCATTATCTGTCCAACGGACGTCTGAAGAAGAGGGAAGCTGCCCTCGATCTCGATATTGACACACATCTTTCAGTTACCTCAGTTGAGACAGTAGCTACCTTTTTGATGGTTTAACATTCAGTATACCCAAGTAACCCCAGATGATTGGCTGATTTGTGTCTCTCAATGACCCGGTAGCAACCGTAATGATGCTAACGATAAAGAGTAGCATACAACGTTTGTTTTTCATTTTGTGTGTACATATATATATATATATATATATAAATATATATTAAAAAAAAAATATATATATATATACAGTAGTTGTATATATATATATACAATTGCTGGGACACTTTTTTGATATACGTTTCAATAACCCGAAAAGCCAGCGATCCATCACTCCAAAAGCCGTTGCCCGTTATGAGTTCGTAAACGGACTGTTTGCTTGGAGGATGGCCAAGTGGGCGCATGCAAATTTAAATTATACCCGCCTATTTTGCGACTCGTTACGTTCTTCTTGTAGGAGTACGCATACTGGAAGCAATACATATATGACCATGATAAATTGTAGCGCACACCATTTTTATATGATATTAAAGGTAATTTTAGGTGACGAAAATATTTTTTCTATCTTATAGCACACGCTCAGTAAATTTAGCGTAGATTCGGTGATTGATAATGATTTGACGGAAATTGATTTTAATTTACGTGCCAGAGTACGAACGAGAGACGAGGTCGTATACTTTCTCGTCTGCTTGAGTTGTCTTTTTTACTTTTTTTCTGTCAATAATTTAACGCTCGACATTAGTATTAACCAAATCCAACTTTAACAAGCATCTTTATCAGCTTTGTGACGGTGTGTGTGTCTGTACGGGGATCTGACTCATCTGTAACCCAGGCACGCCCGTTGAACAGCTGTCCCGCGTTCAAGCCTCAGCTGCTGCAGTGCGGTAAATTGGCACAATCCTCGTAGATGGGCAGCTGGAGTTGAAAAGGCCTCAAGCTTTCTCGAGTGCAGTTTTTTCGGTCAATTGGATAATGCTTCAATTGCGTTTGGGCAAAAACTTGAGGAAGAACCTCATGGAGCGTTCTGCACCCGATCATTTGACGGTAGATCTAGGAGACGACGTCTGAGTGTTCTGAACGTGCCACAATCGGTGTATCGTGGTTCGTTCGTTGTACTATCTCTGTGCGAGTCGAAAATAACAAGATAACGGGTGCGAAATCACCAGTCCACGCCTACTTGATGTGCACTGGTGATTTTGCTGCTGTTATCTTGCTGTTTTCGTTGTGGTTCACTGTGTTTTGTGCTGGTTTTTCGTTCGTTCATTCGTTAAAGCACCCATGCGCGGCATCGGGTGTAGTATTACACTGTAACTAATGTTCTGCTGTTGAACTTGCTGGAGTTGTTGTCGCTGGAATTTGTATTTTTTTTTTTACTGCTACTTCGCTGCTGTGTTATCGTTATTGTTGTTCTGTTGTTGTAGTTGTTGTGTCAGCGCCAAGTCGAGGCGTGCCAGTCCACGGCACGAATGCTAGGATAGGGGAATTTGTTTCCCAAGGCGGAAAGGGAAAAATGTGCTTGCTTTCCCAGCGACGCGTACGAGCGGACTGCTTGTCATTCCCCGGGGGACGTGCGGATGGGATCGTCTCTTGCTTTCGGCCGAACCCCCCCCCTCCCCCTTACTTGGCCGGAGGCTTACCAGGTTGTTTTCTTTATTTTTCTTAGCGAGTTAAGACCGAGAAGCTAACCCCGGTTGTAGCTACCCCACCCAACCCGATGCCACGGGAAAGATGGGAATGATGACGCTAGGGTGAAAATGGGTGGATCCTTTGGCGACGCTGGCAGCGTCATCAGCAACAACACGAATAACAACACTCTATGATGAGGACGATGTTGAATTATGGAATCGAGTTAACAGACGCCGGGCAAACCCAGCCGAAAACCCGTTAAGACGCCGAAAGCGAAAGATACATTTGAAGGAATATAGAGAGGAACTGGTTTTAAGTAAAAAACAAACATTTCGAGATAAGAAGAGTTACAATTATGCACAAAGGGGACAACGATGATTAATCTGGTTGGCTACTTCTATACTTAGCAACCACAACAATAATCGCAACCACAAGCACAACAACAAGCGGCAACGACAACAACAACAACAACAAGCGACAACGACAACAACAACAACAACAAGCGACGACAACAACAACAACAACAGCAACACCAACGTTAAAAGCCACATCAACAACCATAACAAGCGGATTTCCTTCCTGCTGTCAACACCACCTAAGACGACAACCCCCACTGCACAACGAATTCATCACTTGAACTGATAAAAGAAGAAGAAATATAAAAGAAAAAGAAAAGCAACAACAAACCGTCAGCAGTTTTTGTTGTTGTTGTTGTTGTTGTTGTTGCTGCTGCTGTTGTTGTTTTGTTCACCCAGCATACCAACCGTAGGGCGAGCCGGGTATGCACAAACACACCACAACACAACAACAACAACCCTGCACACATCGCGGTAATGCGTTGGACGACGACGATGGTACCGAGGATAATTACGGTCACAACAAAAGTAAGCAACACTTAATGTAGCAGCAATGAGACCTACGAATGGTACTATTACTGCTACTACTACTACGACTACTGAAGGTCTTTTCCGACTTGCGGTTGGCCCATCTTGAGACCCACCCCCCTTCCCATCTTCCCATAACTGTCCCTGTCAAACTGTCATCGCGTAGCGAAAATGCTCTTGTGTCTTGTTAATGCGCCGCTGTTTAAGCGCAGTAATAATGGGCATGCGTGTATGTGTCGGTGTGTGTAACGGGCTACCACGGTACAGCTACATTTCGCTAGCTCCTCAGGCGCGCGTAGAATGGAATACTCGGCGAGCAGTTGCATATCAGCGGCGTGAATCTTAGCGACCATTTTAGCGTGTCAATTAGAGCCATGCCACAGTAGGTTGACTTTGGCAGGCCAATTACTGACGGAGCAAAAAAGTGATGCGGATGCATCGACGGTGCGCCGAGAAACTCCACTTGTCAGGCGTGTACCAGTTGAAGTTGAAAACTAAAAGTGCTACAACTGCAATCATGTACTGCTCTAGAGCTCGGCGATTTTCGCGCGTGATATCTCATACGTGTTGTGCTTGTGAGACAATAGACGGAAGACTAGGCAGATTTCACTTACTTCAATGAGGTCCTGTTTTGCTGAGGGGAACTCTATCTAGGCGCCGAAACTACGGACGTGACGGTCCTAGAAGCAACAAGCGCGAATCTGCGGCGACTACTTAAACGGCGGTTGAAACGGCTATTTACTTTTATAAGCACTCTCGTGAAGTTCCTTAAAGGCAGTCCTTACTAATAATGGAGCAGAAAAAGGCAGCTCAGGGTAAGCGGGGTTTGCCTCTTAGGGCACCATGCCCCGTGCGCCATTAGTCGTTTTTACGCAGAGACCTTGCATGACACATCATTGTAAAGCACCTAGAGCAGCCAGGCTCTTCCCTTTCATGAGTCGAGGCGATCGCTTCATCCGATTAAGCGTCTCCAGGCTACCTTTCAACTGTACATTAGGCACACCCGGGTACTCCGTATCATTCCCTAGTCAGACAGAGCACCAGTGGATGAGAGTTTCATACAGATGCTCCAGTCAGTTGCCTTTAGTATCGACTGTCAATTCTCTTGCTGATGGCTTTCACCCCTTCAGGCTGTTTTCTGACCTAGAGCGGGGGCTGAATACACGCGTTACTTCTATCGCGGTCTAGATATCTTATTTCACGAACCAGTAGGCGTCCCCCCGCTCCCCGCTATTAGTTTAACTTAGCGCTTGTATATTGAGCAGTCAAGCTCTTATTGACACCAACAGTCCAACACTCTTGTCTGATCTAGCTGGTGGTCGATATTATTTCTAATCGTCACCGTTTTCGTACTCGTTCGCCGACCCCGTGGGTGCGATGTCCGACCACTGTTGGTATGTGGTGCGGCGTTCTGCGGGCGGTAGCGTGTTACTGCTACGCTAAAACATGAGCCCTTTAATCACGCTATTGGTGCGGCGATGGTTGTTGTTGTTGCTGCTGTTGAGGAGTAATAGTAATATTATTTTTTGCCCTAGGTAAACATTAATCGAGTGATGATCCCGAGGGGGAAGCTTTGCCGCATCCGTTAACCATGAAAGGTAGGTAGGGCAATACGATTGACAGGAGCTTCGTGATGAGCTTACGAAGCGAATGCGTTCAAAGATGGCGCAGAGGGAGTTCTGAGGAGGGGTCGCAGTTCATTCAGCCAGTCCACATTGCGTGCGGCTAGGCGGATGAGTTCCGGATAGGGTGGTGGTGGTGGTGTTGGTATTATTGTTATTGATGTTATTGTTGTTGTTGCCTAGGGCGATGTTTACCTTCGCTTAGATAGGCGTATGATGCAATCGGCGCCGCTCGGCATTCATAATCCCGTGCGTGCCCGTTGTCGACAGCGTATCTTACGTGATGCGTAGCATCTTGTAAGCAAGGCGATAATGCTTTCGTGAGTGTTGTTGTGGAGGTTGTGATTGTTGTTGTTGTTGTTGTCGTGGAAGTTGCGATTGTTGTTCTTGTTGTGGAAGTTGCGATTGTTGTTGTGGAAGTTGCGATTGGTGTTGTGGAAGTTGCGATTGTTGTTGGGGAAGTTGCGATTGTTGTTGTGGAAGTTGCGATTGTTGTTGGGGAAGTTGTTGTTGTTGTCGTTGCTGCTGCTGCTGTTGTTTTTGTTGTTGTTGTTATCGTCGTCGTCGTCGTTATTGTTGTTGATATTGTCTGGTTTAGCCCAGACTAGGGTGCAGGGGGCAAAACATCGATCCACGATGAGAACGACGACAATGCTGATCCATGACGCACGCGTAGCAGCTCTGGCGGGGGTGGGCTGGGCGAGGGTAGAACAGGGGGATGCAGGTGGTTGTTGTTGCTACTACGATGGTCTATAAGTTCTGCTACTGTGGCCGCTGGTGCAGCTGCTGTCACCCCCGCTGCTCCTCCTTTGCTAGTGATGAACGCCTGTCGGTGAAGTTCCTGTCTGCTCACGTGAGCGGTCAGCAAAACTTTATTATCGGCACTATGAACCAAAACAACAACAACAACAACAACGACAGCAATAACAATAATATATATATGCATATATACATATGGCACGAATAGCAGTTGCTGTTGTTATATAAACATTAATAAAAGAACAGCACCATAATCCTAACAGTACTGACTATCACAACAACGACAATAGTATTTTTTATTCCGTGCGTTTTTAGAAGCGTTCATTATTCATCTGGCAATTGATTCCCACTCAATGACAGCAACAACAACAACAACAACTTGCCCCGTATACTTTTTGTTACATCTTGACATGAAGGGTTATCTCATTGTCCATGCGCAAGCTAAGTCGTTTTGGTATTGAGTGCCTAGATAGGTGGAGCGCATATGTAACGAAAATTAACGAAATCATCTTTCATTCCAGACTGCTGTAGAGCTAGTTAAGTCAATATATATATATATATATATATATATATATATATATATGGTTTGCCGATTGGTACTCGGGTGTCAGCACGGTGAAAATACGCATGCCCACCGCTGTGCCGACGACCTCCAACGCTTGGTCATAGTTAATTACGGAAGTTCCGGCATTTAGCCGGCAGGAAGGGTTCAGTCGAAATTGCACTGCTTGGAATATTCATATTCATATATAATATAGCATCAATAAGGTCTGTTGGCGTTTGCGGCCTCATAGAGTATTTGCCTGACTTGTTTGACATTTTTCCAGTGAGTAGGTAGTGCCATCGCGGTTCGTAAAGAGCTTTTCAACTTTGAGAGATCACTAACCGTCTCTCTGTGCTTCGAAGTTTATTCCTTTGCTTCAGTAGCTCTCAGGCGGTGGCGGCAGCATTAACGGTCCACTTCTTCAGGGAGAAGAGTCAGGAACATTTTGGTTTGTCCGGGAACAGAGAGATGGCCTGATTATTTTACTTTTCCCCACTAACAATGTTGTACTCTGCCGACTAACAATGCCTAGTCGGTGGCTACCGCCAACCAGAATAAGATTGTCCTAAAAATAGTGGCCCTTTATTGGAGAAGATTGCTTGTAGTCGGAATGGTGTTTGTCCTTATCAGTCAAATTGTACAAACTCAACAATGACCATTGCTAATGACTAAGTACATACTGAGAGAGTTTAAGGGAACGCTTTGCGTCAGAAAATGGATTATTTGCACGCGTTCGATATTTGCCTTGATAAAGAGAAAGAGGGGGGCGGGGGGGGGGGGAGGGGGAGAAAGTTTATTTTGTCGAAGCTTACCGGCTTTCACTCGCAAATGTGTATTTTGTTCTTGCAGATGATACGTCTCTGAAGTAGAGTTCTAAAGAAACAGCAAAACGCTACCAATAGGATGCACGTTTGCTCAAAGGAACGTGGTCCTACACACTGTAGAATGTATTGCGCATTGTTGTACAATGTCGGTAAACGTATGAGTAACCAAGGATAATTAGTTTAATGCACGTCGACGTGCATTAGTAATGAGTGATTTGACATTCCGCCTCCATCGTGACAGCAAATTGTGAGATTTCGCTGTTCGATATCGGAACAACAGAATACGCCAATTCTGTAGCGAAGTTCATGTGGGAGAACGAAGTGTTCTGATTTACTTCTCTTCCTCTTGGCGTTGTCCGTTACCGCCCGCTACGGCAGTCGTCACCACTACCACTTGAGATCTTCTTCACTTGAGTGGGCTTTACTTTAGTTTGTTGATCGAACGTATTTGGAAACAATCACTATATACGTTAGGTACTTATGAAGTATGTTACCTCGGCAGTCCTTGCCGCCCCTTCGAAGTTTTAGTAGTCGCTGTTGTTGCTCCCAGGGGTTTTCAATAATAATAATAATAATAATAATAATAATATTGCCGAGTTGATAGGCGTCCCTGGGAGTCATCGGAAGACACGCACAACACGGGCGGTAGTCTAACCTATGCGAAAAGGAAAGTGTAGGTAGGTACGTCGTCCCAGCAGATCGACCGACTTACTACTGATCTTGTCTGTTGTTGAGTTGTTCAGCAAAGAGTTGCTGTGCATGTTGACATCTCCGCATGGACATCTGTTTTTTCTTGTGTGTCTGCTTATTCAACAGGGCGGGCCGTAGCCGAGCTGTGCGGTTCTGCCTCATCGTTGATGATGATGACGTCTCGTTAGCGAGCAACAGGTTCTATTGGTTTTTCTGCGTTTTTGCACGCGGAGATAGACGTGGCAGTTAGGGAAGCGAACCTTGACCGCTGACGGACGAAGCTGGGAAGCTGGGGCATGACCAGCTAGGTCACACAAATATCGTAGCAGCAAATCTAAAGGGGGGGGGGCAGCCAACAACAGCGGGGGCGGGAACGATTATCAAAACTATCTAATCAAAGATCACAGATAACAACAACAGCAATAACAACAACAACAGTCAGCGAACAGATACAATAGTAACAACGGGAAGGCGGTAGTCATAATAACAATAGGGACACTATTTTCTTATAATCGCACGTGAAAATAATTATTGAGACTTAACAGTCTCGTGTCTGACGGCTGCATTGTCGTAGCAAGCGCTAATAATGTCTAGGATTGAGTTGTGCTTGGATGGATAGATCGCAAAAGACGGGTGGCATACTTGGAGAAGCGATCAAATTATTTCGAGTTGCCAAGGAATTTCTGTTTTATACGTGTTATCCTGGAAACATCGTCGAGTCTCATTAGCGAGGGTACTGATGCAGAGCTGAAGTAAAGCATACCGCGAGACGCATTGAGAAAATCGTATCCGATAGACCCGCGACACCGTTTTTCTTTTGTATTTAGGCAGATGATGTCGGCTAGCTATCTGTAGGGCAGCTTCAATTGTGAGCGCTTGTGAAAGTCGGCGGGCGATCAGATCATCTAGCAGACGTTCACACTTCACAATTGTTTCATTGTGTTGATTATGCTTTGGAGGCTATAGCTTCAAGGACTTCACACACCTATTGTTGACAGTGGAACTTTGAAGTACTCTGCAGCCTCTGAGTACTTCAAAGTTCCACTGTCAACTTTAAGTTAGTTCCACTGTCAACTTTAAAGTTAGCTGCCTTGCTTTTGAATATTTGGTATTGCAATTTGTTGTTTTCGTGCCGTCGCCCTCATGCTATTGTCGTGGTATCGCTCTGGTTAGTCTGTTGCCCTGTTAATGCACTACCTCACCTTGCCTTCAGAAACAGGCTTTCTGCTCGACACAGTTACCCACGACTACAGTTACTGTTTCTGTTATGGGTACAATTGTATTGCTGCTCAATATTTGTGCAAGGTATATTATGATTTTTTTACTTCTGCTGAGATTGTGCTAACATATGTAATGAGAGCACGCGTTTATTCCGACACGATTTAGTGTCTGTGATGATATGTCTGACTGTTAATTCGATCATCTACAGTCTATTATTTCCTTGCTATTGCTGACGAGTGCCTGTTAAGATCGTTCTCCTTTACTAGCTTTCCCAGCAAAAAGGCATGCTTAATTGACCAATAGATTGCCTAGGTGCAAAAATGACGACAACAGTAATTATCGAGTCATTCAGACTACATCTATAGCTCTTAAGACAATTTACATTATATCGGGGCTGCATTATTATCGCGAGCATAGAATCAACGGCAAACATTATTATTATTATTACTGTCAGTTACCACTATTAACTCAGCACTTGTAACATCCTGGAAGGATATCAGGTTTAATGAGCTTGCGACTACGTGACTACAAGCTTGTGACCTGCTCTTTTGGTCGGCTCCTCCCAAAGGTCCCCTATGGCTGTTCTCGCTGCTATCAGGAGACTAGCACCCGGTTAGTCGGCGTGGTCGTGGGAATTCTGTCGCGCCAACGTGGGAACAAACCAATGATCAAAGCGTGTTTCGACACACTCCCACACTCCCGCATTGAGCACAACACTGGTACAAGCATTTTAATTACAATCGTTATTAATATTATTATTATTATTATTATTATTATTATTATTATTTGTTCCTTCTGGGACAGTACAATTGTTTATGCCAATTAAGCTGACTTTGACGATTATAAAGAAATAGATCTCGCAAGCGATGACACTCTCGAGTGTCGTCACATTCATAAACGGTTTTCATTTCGTGGAGTTCCCTGCTGTCATAATCGTATTTTGGCTTTACTTGTTCATCGATAGCTATGTAGAAGAGGGAACGTATATTTCCGACGTTTGAAGACGCACAGGTGCTCGCCAGTCAACATGCGGTAAAAATCAACAGAGGGCTAGGACAGGTGCTGCAAGAGACACTAACAACAAAAACAGGAGTTGCTGTGCATGTCTCGAGCGGAAGGGGGAAATGTTTGCGCCGGTTTTGCTTCTGTGCACCACTGCAGAACGAAGGCGCCGCCGATGACGCCGAATAAACTACATATGAAAATAAGGTTGTCAGAGGAACTGGCTGATGGCGACACACCAATGTTAAAAATAAGTTTATGAGCAGGTCTACCCATTTAGATATTCCCTTAATTCTAACTGTATGGCATATAGCTGTTTTGACAACGACTGATTGAGTCGCTTCCACTATAGATGACCTAACATAATTTCTTCTCGTTAAGACACCACTACTTGCCGAACAGTTTTGCAACGTATCAGCGTGTCTAAAACGTTCGCAGGTGTGCGTTTGCATCTTCTAGAATATACGATGAGATCATGACTATCATCTGAACGAAGCGCTTATTTTTACACGATGTTAGGGGCTCGCAATAATTTGCTACAGATGTACTGAGTGGCGGACACATACATAGGGGAGCTGGACAGAACGGTTTTCCTTAAATGCCTCTTTTGTGACGACCATCAGCGGCAAAAGGGTCATTCATAAATGGCGTAACTTATCGAACATAGGACACGCTATTTTATCGTTGAAATTTAACTGAATGGACGCATATGCTTCTCAAATGCGTTGACTCTTAAGTGCATTGGTAACGCTGGGTGCGCTAGTATGCGTTAACGCTAAATGCAAATATTGATCAAGTCGTCCAACCTCACGTGTTTGTTAAGCGTATTGCCTCTAAACCGCAACAACCATTACGCGTGCGCATGTAGTGGAATACTTTCCGGCCAATTTATGCATAGACTGCAAACGAGGCATATATGTATATATATCCCTCGCCAGCCTGGCACTCTAGATCGATAACGTAGGGCTTGAAAACAGCTCACAAAAATCAAAGCGATAAAAATAAGGATAATGTTTAAACTGGCCTACCTATGTAAGTATTTCCGTCCCCCTATCAGGGAATTTTTTTTGGGGCCTGCATAGGAAATAGGACTATGACTATAACACAATTTGACCTAAACATCGCATCGATTACACTGTACGGCATAACTGTATGATGAAGACGAACGAAACCCTCCCACCAGTTTTTGCCGAACAGTTTTAGAAATGCGTCAGTGCGTCTGAAACGTCGGCACATATCTATTAGGATATATGATGAGATCATAGCCGAACCTTACACAATGATAGGATGCAATACAAAAACAGGAATTTCTCTGTATCTGTTGGCTAGTCGTATACCAAATTGTCATGCATGAAAGCCAGCTCAACAGTGCCTGGAACTGTATTTATATACAAGAGTCCTCAAGTGCGAATGAGACAAATTGCTATTTTGGCGATATATCTTCTACTCAGATAAATTTGTATGGCTCTATTTGTTAAAAGCAGAAAACATTTTGTTTCACGATTTTTTCTGGTGATAAGTTAATCTGTATTTTGTTTCTGTTTGTTCATAGTTAGGTTTTCTCAATGCGACAAGTTCTGTTTAGTTTACTCATTTTTTTGGTATTATATACGAGGTGTGTTCAAAAAGTATCGCGACTTTTGAATTTTCGCGGGTTACGTATATTCGAATTTCGATTTTTTGTGGCGTTATGTTGGTACTCATGTCTCTCACTTATGCCGACAAGCTCGGCCATTTTGAATGTTCACTTAATTATTGACAGCTGCTTTGCTTGCACGTGTTTTGGATCGTCTTCGATTTTTACCTATTCAAAAAAATGGATCAAAGAACCTGTATCAAATTTTGTGTGAAAAACGAAATTAAGTGCGCGGATGCATTCCGAATGTTGACTGTGGCATACGGAGAAGCTACCTTAGACCGAAGCAACGTTTATCGGTGGTACAAAATGTTCTCAGAAGGCCGAGAAGATGTGAACGACGAAGAGCGTGCCGGACGCCCGAGCACTTCAACAACAGACGAAAAAATTAATGAAGTGGAGAAAATGGTATTGGCCAATCGTCGAATCACCGTTAGAGAAGTTGCTGAGGACCTAAACATATCGATTGGCTCGTGCCATTCGATTTTTATCAATGATTTGGGCATGAGACGGGTCGCCGCGAAATTCGTACCAAAATTGCTCAATTGCGACCAAAAACAGCATCGCATGAACATTGCTAATGAGATGTTGGACTCTGTCCGCGACGACCCAAATTTGCTCCAGAGGGTCATAACTGGTGACGAATCGTGGGTTTATGGTTATGACGTGGAAACCAAAGCTCAATCATCTCAATGGAAGCTGCCGCACGAACCAAGACCGAAAAAAGCGCGCCAAGTTCGGTCGAATGTGAAAGTTTTGCTGACAGTTTTCTTCGATTGCAGGGGCGTGGTGCATCATGAGTTCTTGCCACAGGGTAGAACGGTCAATAAGGAATATTACCTGCAAGTTATGCGCAATTTGCGCGAAGCAATCCGCCAGAAACGCCCGGATTTGTGGAAGAACAAAAATTGGCTTTTGCACCACGATAACGCCCCTGCTCACACATCGTTGCTTGTGCGCGAGTTTTTGGCCAAAAACAACACACTAATGATGCCGCAGCCACCGTATTCCCCAGATCTGGCCCCCTGTGACTTTTTCTTGTTCCCTAAACTGAAGAGGCCCATGAAAGGACGACGTTACGCTACGCTTGACGAGATAAAGACGGCATCGAAGGAGAAGCTGAACAAGATAAAAAAAAAATGTTTTTTTGAAGTGCTTCGAAGACTGGAAAAACCGTTGGCACAAGTGTATAATATCTCATGGGGATTACTTTGAAGGGGACAAAATAGATATTCATGAATAAATGAATAATTTTTGAAAAAACACAAAAGTCGCGATACTTTTTGAACACACCTCGTATACATTATAGATATAAAATCACATTTTGGGTGAATTGATTAACACGAAAAGAGATATTCTATAAAAAAAAGTTGGATAAATCCCAATTACGTTACTTTTTTATTAAAGAGCAAATTCCTCCCTAAGTAACGCAGTATATATAGGCAGATTCTAGCTGTAAGTGCAAATGAACATGTAACCATATAGCCTGTGCACAGGAGCATTTGTTTCGAAGTATATAAATATAGCAACAAAAATCTGTTTTTTTTAAAATTAAAAATGTAATTGCGATTTAGCTAACTTCTTGCGTAATATCCCTTTTCGTAAATATTATCTGGTTATTATGATCACTCTAAACAAGTCTAAGCATAGAAAATGGATTGGGATACTTACCCGGGGAGCACCTCTTAGCAGCTGCGTGAATCTATATACTCGTATATATATATATATATATATATATATATATATATATATATATATATATATATATATATATATATATAGCTAATATCTCGAAACATCGGAACCTAAGACTGGCAAATTCCCTGACACGCCAAGGCCTTGTAGAGACGGTCCTCAAAGATCCTGAATTCTGTTTTGTGGTACGAAGATTTGCAGAATTTGTCAGGCAGCTTTAACGGCAAGATAAAGTGGTTAGGTGAAGTAATCATAAGAAGAGAACTTATATGTATATATATAAACCGAGCAAGATGGCTTAGTGGCAAAGCCTTTGCCTTGCATTCGGGAGGACAGGGTTCAAGACCCAGACCGGCCACTCTTAAATTGGTTTCCATGGTTTCCAATTTAGACAAGGTAAATGCCGGAGTGGATTAAAATTAGCCATGACATGAATAAACCGTACACGGGCAATTGCCTTACCAAAAAATCTTAAAAAAAAAAAAAAATATATATATATATATATATATATATATATATATATATATATATATAAATAAGTAAAGAAGTAATCTCGAGAAGAGAATTTCTTTATATGCATATGTAGTCACGCAATGGAAGCTGCTACAAGGCGCTCCCCGGGTAAGCACACCGATCCATGTTTCGGTTCTCTATGCTTAGATATGTCTAGAAGTCGAGCCCGGTGGCGTGGTGGCTTAAGTCTGCGCCTCGCAACCGGAGGAGACACATGGGTGCGCGGGTTCGAGCCCCACCGTTGCACATTTGTATTTATGGGGGTCCGTCTATGAGGAAATGTGAAAAACAGTTCCGTGGACGTTAAATCTTGGCTGAGGGTCAGCCCGAAAACTTTAGATATGTCTAGAAACAAGTCAAATTTGTAGTGATCATAATAATCACGAAACGTGTGACATATGTACACCTGTGCATATTATATATACACTCGTGCATATTTATTAGCGAATTTAAGACATTTTAGGACGTTGTCAAAAATTTGAAGTTAATTTAACACGCGATAAATGTAGATACGTCCGAAACAGAACACAGCAAAGTAGCACGATGAATTTACCGTTTTGGACGATTATCGTGAACAAATTGTGTAAGAGTTCTTGTGAAGGGCAGATATCCATATCGGAACTGAATCGCGAACTGCTGTTGATGAAGTGATTATGAATGATGATGAGCTAATCGGAGGGTACGACCCCTGAAATTTGGAACCAGTGGTTTAAGCAAGAATGGCTATTTATCAAACATTTTTAATAAATAAATTGCTTTATATATATATATATATATATATATATATATATATATATATATATATATATATATATATATATATATATATAGTTTAATTTCTATAGTGAGAGTCGTATCTGCCGCCGTTGTTGAGTTCCTTTATTTACAATTCATCAATTTGCGCGGGAAATCAACGGCCGCGGCATTCAATTTGAGCGGCAAACGACCCAACGACCACCAGTAAACGAGCTCAGTTGTACGAACATCATTTCTTAGCATTAAAGACTACACAGTCAACCGTGAGAGAGACGGTAGCTAGCTAAGTAAGGCAACGTGCGTGTGTTTTCTTCTCTTATATATATATATATATATATATATATATATATATATATATATATATATATATATATATATATATATAACGTACTCCCTTGGTGGGGGATATTTATGTACTATACACGGATAAAATAGAGACATTAGGAACGATATCAATCCTAAACGTGTTCATGTGGCCAGTTTCAAACCTGTATCAAGAGAACAGCCCTGACAGGGTAATTTTCCTAACTAACTAACCATCTTCTAATTTGACTTGTTTGTCTGGTGTACTATTGCAGGCGAGCAGAGTGGGGTTCTCCTGTATCCTGGGTGTTCGAAACCATCACTACCTGTTACTCGTTCAAGAAGAAGCCGCCGTCACGGTAGTACGAGGATTTGACCACAGTGAACGGCGTGGCCAGAACTAAATGGCCCCTGTACTTCGGCTCCTTCCGAACGGCCACCAGCATAAGGTGGCTCCTTCATTAGCGACCATTAGTTAACCCATATCAAAGTAGAGGAAGAGAAAGACTGTACAAGGCCGAGTAGGCCAGGTAAAGTGTTGTTGTTACGCGCCACGGAAGCAAACGCTGCGAAACTCCGGCGGTGAAATGCGTCGCGAAATGGGTTCGAAAAGCATGTCGCTGCCCAGGGGAACATCGCTCCACTCGTCATTATGCCCGTCGGGGGCCCAGGCCAATAGCCCTGGTGTGCTGGGTCTGGCCACACCACCCACGCCGCCCTCCACATCGGCCACATCTTCGTCGGGCGAGAATCTCGACCAGGACGATTATGCATCATCAACCAAAGGTTCGTTGCACTACCGCATGCAAATGCAAATGTTTGATTTCGATGTTAAGCGGTTCGACTATGTATGTCTACGTGATTATTAATAGCTGCACTTCGGCCGGCCCCACACTCTACGAGCCCCCTCAGGGTTCGTTCCTGAGGTCGGCATTTGGAGTGTATGCGGTATTAGAGAAGGAACAATTTGCATGTTGCTTTTCCCAGGAACAAAGAATTTGGGAATCTATTCCTATGTCAGTCAATGCCAACTACATTTCTCCGATACATACTTGCGAATTGTCTGCTTTTTAGTGACATTTCTAATTATTTTCCTCTCTTTCTCTATACGTATACATCTTGACCGAATGGGTATCCAAACACTTTTGATGCGGCTACTTAAGCAAGCTTAATCCATAAATGGGACAATATTTAATGCCCTGTAACGCAATCAGCTGTGCACATCGCCACTCAAGCTTCAACGGATCAAACTTCTTCAAATTGCTATAACACGAAGCTATATACGAAATCGGGGTGCTATAGCATGGATCTTTATTAGGAATGTACTTTTGGGTGAATTCGAGTGCGAATGCAAAACATTAAGTGATTATTATTATTATTAGTACGGGGTGTGATCGTGTGCTCCCGTATATTTGGAATTCAATCTATTGCGCCTATAGAACGACAGCAGTATTGCCTAGAAACGACGTTTTCATCACCTCTTTTAGCCCGCACATTTATGAACCCCCAGAATGAATCATTTTCTGCTTTAACCCGGTGTTTTCATAACAATCGACACAGAGCAGTATTTTGTGTTCACCTCCATGCGTTTACGTCTGTCTATCTGTCTGTCATTGTTTCTGCGCGTTTGACCACCCATCCTTCTATTATCGTCGCGTTATGGCTTTCATACAGATCCGGCGACGAGGCAACCAACACCTGTTGTGCAAGACAGAGTTTCAGCGCATGGCCATCATTCGCATACATTCTTTCTATCCTATATCCCAGTTAGACTACTTAGGCTGCGGTTCTGCGGTGTTCGTTTAGGTGCGACTGACACGTCAAAACGACCACGATGACCACAATCATTATACTGATACCAATGATATGGTCCCAAAACATACTGCTGACGCACATATTGATGATAGATAGTGCAAGCACAGTACGTGTTTAGCGTTTAGCGTTGTGGCTTGGTTAGGGCCATTAACGGTCACGCGCTGGCCACGCGCAGAGCGGGTCGAACAGGTCGTCGGGCCCGTTTTGGTGTCTTCACAGTTTTGTACACATGGCCCACAGAACAGACAACGACGGGGTGTTACCTAAGCGTTGTTGTGGTCGTTGTGACGTTAGTATTTCGGCTGTTTTTGCACTCGTTGCGGTGAAGGGTCTGTAGAACGTTGATACTACTACTACTACTATTACTACTGATGCTGCTGCTGCAGAACTGAAGTCAGCTGAAGCGCCGTTGACCGCACATAAACCACCTTGATGACGCCGCTGTTTATGCTGGCTGTACGTACTACATACAACTTGCTGCTGCTGCTGTTATTATTATTATTGCTATTTTGCTTGGGGCTGCGTCGTGTTCTCGTCGTCTCATCTCATTGTTCTATCTACTTGGCACAAATGCCTCCTTCTGACAGACGACACCCCGATGCACAGGTATGGACTACAGGCTATTCGGTGGTGACGGCGGTGGCCGTTCACACGTCATTGTCGGCGGTTTCGTGGACGTAGCGGTGCTGAAGCGACAATGTGCCGATTCTATTTGAATGGTATTCTTGTGTGAGGCGGTGCGAGAGAATTCCGCTCCTCTGAGGAGGAGCGCGAGAGATCAGGGCACAGATTACAATCAAAATTGCGGTAGCACAAGCTATGGGGAGATAAAGAGTATGGTTGCGATATCTACATGCGCGTATATATATATATATATATATATATATATATATATATATATATATTGGAGAATGAAATAAATGGCTAATAGAGAGGTGTCGGCCGCGACTCGGTGCAGTATGGCAAATGGCAAAAATTGCCCGCAAAATAGACCCGGCGGAATCACCAAGCGACGAGTGCCCGGTTGTGCGTAACTGTTTTCGTAACTTCTTGCTCGAATAGAGCCTCAATCGTCTGCGCTTTATTACGGTGTGATCAGTCTTGGCGTCTGATTGCTCGCCAACGCTGGCCACCGACGTTGCTGGTGGTGGACCGTGGTGGATCTCGGTAATTACATACAACACGCAGAGCGTGGCCCAGTGACATGCCGAATATCCCTATATATATATATATATATATATATATATATATATATGTATTATATATATATATATATATATATATATATATATATATATATATATATATATATATAAATCGGTTGCAACCTTAGTGGGCCACCTGAACGTACCCAGTATGTGTTCATGCATTATGTCTGGTATTCAACGAGAGGCTGTTTCAAAATAGAGCGCACACCAACTTGAGCGGCGTCTAAGAATCTTTAGGCAATTATTTTTAGCAATTATATTCAGTTATTATTGCTGTCGTTGTTTGCGCCGGACGGACCCCTTTACGAGATGAGTCAGCTCTCTCGTTTTTCGAAAACGACAGCTTACAAGAATGCGGTTGAGTACAGCACAACTGCCGAAAAAGCCGAACCGGGTTCCTCACACACAGCAGAGCGCAAGGTTTACGATAGAGTGCGCTGCGTATGGGGTATACTAACTAGGGCTAATTGAGGCTCTGCAAAGTGCACGACGATGCATTTTGGACGGCTCTCGTCCTTCGTTGAGCTCCAAATTTGATGGAAGTCATTGCGAACGTATGCTTGCGAATAGGACCTCAGTTATCATCAGTCTACTACTGATCCTAAAAGTCAAACAGAATCTCTCTGAGGCCAATAAAGCGAGCAGACTCGCTCGACGTCTTCCGCTTCTGGGTTACTACGACGACGCAAGCCCAGAGCAGCAGTGAATACTACTACTACTACTACTACTACTATAACGTTTCTACCACGTCTACCACAACTGTTGCTTTGTCACGTCTACTACAACTCTTTCTACCACCACGTTTTTTTTTACAACAACGACTTCGATAAAGGAGTCACCGGATTGCTCGCGCTCGACTACTTCGTCGGACGAAGTGGAGGTTCTTCTGTGTTCTACGTATCTCCTCTGTTCTCAACTTTGGTCGGCCGGCCCCTTGTGGACGTTGTCGGCGCGCCCGCTTCGTTTTCAGCTCGTTATTTCGTCTTTCCTCTCAGGACGCTCTTTCCCTACCACGTCTACTATGCCACTGCTTGCAGTATCTTATAAACCAACGATAGTTCTGGCCGTACCAAGCATGGACGGAGGTAGCGGCGAGAGTGGCGATCGTGAGTTCGCGCCAGGAGTTCAAAACTACGACTCAATGAGTTCAGCTCAGTAGTTAGTGCACAGACAGTGCACTTTGAATTAAAAACGATTTTCCTCTAACAAGGTTGTTAGAGGACACAGCCTGCGCTATCTGTCTGACAACTACCTGCGCGGTCGATTCCTGCTAGATTCCTGCCTAGATAGACTAGACGTCCAGTGACGCCCGGTCGATTAGATTCGGGGGGGTCCCATTCGATTGAACCAATTCAACATTTCCGACTCAATTGTCACCTGCCGTCTTGCCGACAATTGCTTCTCTCTTTCTCTCTCTCTCTCTCTCTTGTCTTCGTAGCGTGACCGACCATTGCATGCGATGTGTTGTTGTTTCCTCTATTCTTTACTCGGCAGTCAGTAAGTAGTGGTCGAAGTAGTAATACGAGTTGTTAGTATTATTGGTATTGTTGTCGTTGTTGTTGTTGCTGTTGTTGCTGTTGTCGTCGTCATTGTCCATCTTCTACTGTCGCGCTCTACTAGACGTACTATCTACTAGCGTGGTAGCTCCTGCTCAAACGTACATATATAGATTGTTTTATGGGACCGTCTTCTCCGGACGGCAAATTAATTTAAGTTCAATAACTCTTCAATGAGCTTGAAATTTTCATTATTACATACATTCAATCAATTATAACTATTTAGGTAAGTTTGCAGAAAAGGCTATCGCCCGTGTCTATATATATATATATATATATATTCTTTATAGGCTATGTTAGTGGTTCCCTGTGTGACGACGGACGTCGAACCCGGTGGCAGTGTGGTGTATTCGCGTGCGCCTCGCGACCGGGGTGGAGACGCATAGGTGCAGCACGGGTTCGAGCCCCACCGTTGCCCCACATTTATATTTATGGGGGTCCGTCTCACGAGACGGGAATCCGAAAGCAGTCCCGTGGACGTTAAATGTTGGCTGAGAGTCAGCCCGAAAAAAGTTTTGTGTTACAACGAATATAAATATATATATATATATATATATATATATGTTTTAGTCATTCATGAACCACTACTATTGGTATTGTCATATGTGACCGGCGAACGTCTCGGGTACCGGCGTGGCGCCACCGCCGCCACTCACTACTATCACCACCATTGCAAGCGCAGAAGCTCTTTCAGCGCTTTGCTGTCGCCGACGACCCGGAACGAGCGAGACCAATATTGCCTTGCTGTCGACGCGCCGTTGAGGCAGACACACTTGCACCACACACAACCACGAGTGAACAATAAAATATTTGAATGAGCGAAACCGCTTAGCACCTATATATATATATATATATATATATATATATATTTTTTTTTTTTTTTTTTTTTTTTTTTTTTATATATATATATGCATTCATATATATGTGTGTGTGCGTATATGTCTGGCAACTGCCGGGACGCGATGCTGATCTGAATATCACCACCGCGCCAGCCCGGTCAATGTTGCGGCGGCACAGCGGCAACGTCACAGATGTAGCCAGCCATCTCTCTCTCTCTCTCTCTCTCTCTCTCTCTCTATATATATATATATATATATGCATGCACATTAATCGTGCCCATAGTCCTATTTCAAGCTGAAAGATACAACGTTCTGAAAGAAGCAGCACCACTCACCACCCCCATCCCAGCCCCATCCCACCACCCTGCTACGCAGCAAAATGAACCTCTAAACTGCTGAAATGAATACAGGTTCCTATTTAGATAGCAACACTTATATATATATATATATATATATATATATATATATATATGCATGCTTCAAAATGACAAATATGAGCCTGGTGTAAATAAGATCTGTTGCATGCGCACATACCTCGGTGCGCCGCCGACAATGACGTCAGCAGAAGCGACAACGTGAACAAGAACAACAATCAAATCGTCGTTGACAACAATAACAACAGGGCGCACAAGGAAGAATTGTAAATTTGTGCGGTCATAAGTTTTTTGGGGGGGGGGGGGCTGAGGGCAGCTCCAAAAGTCACCCTTCATCGTCATCGTCGCAGTAGAGGGTTTTATTTGTTTCATCGACCCACGGGGTGCTCAAGTTGATTCTGTGTGCGGTTAATCGTTCAACGACCACCGCTGAACACACTCGGCTCCACTCGTCGAGCTGCTTCTGTTTGTTAAGTTGAAGCCTCGTGGCGGAAACTCAAGCAGTCATCCAGCTGGCTTTGTGTCTGATTGCCTGTCGGCCCCGTCTGGATGACCTGGCTTCGAGGCAGCCAGCTGTTATTTGTCAGAGCATTGAATCTGTTCTGGGTTTGACAGCAGTTCACAGGAAGCACACAGCTCCGCAATAAGTACGGGCGGAACATGCCTATTATTTGACAATGAATATATATTCAGCCAGAGCGTAACTGACGCCGGTCAGTTACGCTCGTGCTGACTATATATATACCTGGAAAAAATATTCGAAAATTGCGTAGTTATTCGGTAATGAAGCTATATATATATATATATATATATATATATATATATATATATATATATATATGTTTTTTTTAACATTAGCCGTCTGGACAACGAACATATGATTTTGCTAGAGTATATGGACTCACTTAATCCTTGAAAAGCCTCTCTAACCTTCGGTGAGCAGTTGGCAGCCATCCATGATATACCCGATCCTTCATTTTTAGGTCATTCGGGTGTCTATATTAGCAGAGTCGCTCCTGCAAGAGCTTGCACTATTTTGAAATATTGTACGTAAATGCATTTTTTTCTAAACTAGGACGTTGTGATTGAAGGGACAATTCTTAAACTACCTACGCCGGCCAAGCAGACGGTTATAGCAGGGGTACATGTGAGGGCCTGGCGATGATGAGCATACAGTGTGAAAATCTGCGTGTTAAAGGTTTTACTTCATTCACGATAGGCCATATAGGTCTAAGAACTGCCGTGACGAGTGAGGCTAGATTCTGAGGTTAGGTGCTTTGTTTCTGCGTGCTCGCACCCGAGGACCTATTTTGTTAGGTCTGGTATAATGTCCTTCATCCATGGCCGTGGCGTTATCGTTCGGCTCCAGTCCACTAAGCATGCCGGCTCTCCAGAGCCCTTCCGTCTTCTATAAGAGCCTGATCTCGGTGTACAGAAATGTTCTCCTCTATCCTTTTTTACCATGGGGAGGGTATCATTCAGGAAATGACTACCTCAACGTCCGTGAGAACCGTACGCGTTGTACGCGCTATATATATATATATATATATATATATATATGTATATATATATATATATATATATATATATATATATATATATATATATATATGTGAGTATGCATGCAACTGTCTATGCATGAGACAGTAGATCAGACCTGGACCGAGTCAACAAAATAAAAATAAATGTATTCAAAAATTAAATCTTTTGAATCATAGCCTCTTAAATACGGAAACCCTAAATGAAACGACTGTAGCGCCACTATGACGATTGTACTATATTGCTGTGAGATGGCCGTGGCAAGATCGTTGTCGGGGTTCTTTATTTCTATACCTCTTCTATATATATATATATATATATATATATATATATTCTTCTTCTTGTTACCAAACACAACAACGCAACAAATCGAACAATGCTAGGTCTGCCGTTTGGTGCTACTTGCGGGCCGAAGTCAGCGAAGCGAAAACTGCCACAACGAGCCGGGAAAATCAAGACAAGGATACACAGTGAGTGAGCAAGCGAGAACGCGATCGAGAGACGCACAATCGTGGTGCAACTAGAGTGTTTCGAAAACCGTGTGTGCAATATGCCACATGAGCGGCTTTGTTCTCTCGCTCTCTCTCTCTATATATATATATATATATATATATATATTTCCAGACTAGCAGACAGAAGCCTTGACCCTGTGTTGAACCTGTATTTACCTCCTGGCTTGCCTACCTGTCAGCAATTTTTCTCTTGTCCCTCTTTCCACAAGCTTTATTGTTGTTGTTGTTGTTGTACGTATTGTTGTTGTTGGTTCTGTTGTCCTTGTTGTACGTATTATTGTTGTTGGTTCTGTTGCTTTACCATCAGTGTCGCCGTGTGCAGGAGCAACTGGAGCCGTTGTGGAGGTGATTCCTGCCGCAGCGGTCGCAATACTCTATATATTATATTATATTACTGTCTCCTGTTATTGAACGGCTGTTTTGCCGTTCGGTGGGGCTGAGCGCTAAGCTCCACGCGTCGTATTTTCCAATTCGCGCATGTTGGGAGAACATAGCTCTTATGTTCGAACTATTACTTCTATTCTTGTTCCGTTTTAATTTCGTGTTCCTTTTGCCAGCCAACAGGAACGGTTCAGTCCGCTGGTTGCTGTCGTTGTGGTCGTTGAGGTTGTTTGGTTTTTGCTATTGTTGTTGTTGCATTGTTTGACACTTCAAAGCGCTATGCTTCTAGACAGTCAACGCCGGATTCTAAAAACGGATTTTTTTCGTCTAAAAATTATTTAGTCGCTAAGATTATCAACTGAATGGTGTTACGTGCTGTTTTTGTTGTTGCTTGCGGGTGCGCCTATCGAGAAGGTCCGCGTTGTATCGCAAAAGTATATGAATAATAGTAAGGGCGAAGTTGACGACATAGATATATATATATATATATATACATATATACATACATATATATGCATGGATATATATATATATATATATATATATATATATATATATATATATATATATATATATATATATATAT
>QVRM01006953.1:0-30881 GCA_003439945.1 Dermanyssus gallinae
GGCCATCTTGGTATTCCAGGTGGGTCCCTTCCGAAGTCGTCATATGAAAAGACGACAATAGCGCAAGCTGACGCCGCCGTTCGACCTCAGTCGCCGCACCCTCACCCTGCGCCATCACACGTGCGCGATGACCATCGAGCGCGAAAGATTTATGTATCGCCATACGTGTATTGAAATCGTCTTGCCCCGGGGATAACGACAATAACGTCGAAACCATTCTTGCTATTGATAGACCCAAAACAGAGTGATAAATCTTCTGTCAGCGTCACGTCGGTACTCAAGTACAACAGCAATATAGCCTGTTTCTGAGCACTACTCAAGTACAGCAGCAATATAGCCTGTTTCTCGTGTGCTCGGCGCGAGGACATTTTCGCTGGTTTAATCATTACTAACTAATGTGAGAGAGGTGATCGCGTCTAACTTGTTTGAGTCTCAGTGGCCATCAGTTAATGATATATATATATATATATATATATATATATATATATATGTGTATATATATAGCGGGCCAGAGCCCTTGGTGTCCAGAATCGCTAGCTTCTTAGATTATTGGAGCGTACATCAGAAAGTCCCCTTGAAATTTTCATCCTGTAAGTTAACGTAGAGTAAACACGGTACTTTGCTCAACGAGTAAATCTATAAGCAGCAATATGTAGATTAGAATGATGCAGCGGAAAGTGGTAATCACAGGGCGTAATGACGCCTCCAAAACCCTGGTAATGTGGAGGTTTAAATAAGGATCAGGCGAAATATGTACGCTTTGGTCACGCAAATGTAGAGGAGTCGGTAAGACGCAGTCGTTAATTTTATTGTCGAAGCCAAACACTCGAGCAAATAGAATTATACTGTTTTAAGTCATCTGCATATTAGAAATAATTGACGTTAGGTGGCAGATATTTGTTTTATGTCTAAAACAAAAATCGTCGCTTAAGATTCTTCTCAGCTATTGCAGTGTACAGATGTGGCCACATAAACGATCCAATTTCAGGAGCAGAATAGAGTGGTCTACTCTGTCGAACGCGCCCTTTTGATCAAATGAACGCAGTAAAACGTTCTCTGAGCATTTATAGGCATGGCCTGTTTCTGGGTCACTTTCAAAATCTGTATGTATAATACATGTAGACCTATGGATCGTGGAGTCTTACTGGGTAAGGTTAAATAAGGGGTTTACAATTAAGGCAATCATGCGGCTGTGTTGAGCTGGTGATCCTGCAACATAGTGTATACACTGCGGTTCGAGCGAGACTTTCTGGAGGAGACTGCATCAGTGAGAGCGTGCGCAGTTGAGTGTTTATTAAGGCCGATATATGCTCAGAGATGCTTCACACACTTCTTTGAGCAATCAAGTTCGTTTGATCTCTTCGTGGCAGTTGAATTGACAGCGTCACCGCTAATGTAAGTTTCTTGTATATGTATGTATATCTATATTTTTTAAATCATTTTAGCGTTTTCAAGTGGAAGTGATTGTGCCGGTTTTTAGATTTAGGTAAGGTGAGTTTACCTATATAGTTGTTGTAGTGAAATATAGCGGCCCTAATTATATTTCACTAATCTTAACTTCTATATAGGTATAGTGTATGCACTGGATACAAAACCCAGACAGTGCATACATATACTGGTGTATCGATACGCTTTGTTTTGAAGTCTAAAATCGAACACAGCGTAGAGAATACAATAAGCAACGATATATTGGGCAGCCATATCGTGTTTTTAAACCACTATATATTTTAATTGACTACCTACATACCTACTATATACTTGTGATAGATGCTTTAATTCCACTGAATCGAAGAGACAGCAATTAATCTGTCTGATGCTAGTCGTCCATCTAATTACCACAAATATATATCTTAAACCGACACTACTATTGTACATATTAATGTGCAATTTGTAACTTCTACTTTCGACGCTATTTTGCATAAATACAGTACGTGACGAAATATGACATAGTGCTCCCTGGGTAGAGACAAACAGAATGATGGTCTAAGGACCGCTTCATCTTAGCGATTTTAACAACAACACCTGTGTAAAATCGCGCCATCGTTCACGTACGAAACTTTTAAAGAAATCTTACCACCGCTGTGGACCAAGACAACGATGGCATCACGTGACGGTAGCAACACCGCCGGAAGACTCAGCTGCCAGACTTGCGGGCGAGTATGCAAATCTGGCGCGGGCCTCGTGAGCCACATTAGATTGACTCAAAATCAACGAGAAGATCGTGCCACCTCCCCAACTACTAACCGGTCACAGACTAATAATTTGATTTTAAGTTCCTCACAAAATGACACTGCTGCTTCTAATAATAATTTTAACCCCCCAAGTACTTCACGCGTCTCCCAGCTAAATTGTAAATGTCCATCTAGTACTTGCTTAAAGGTTTTTAATTCTAAATCAGGTCTTAATTTACACCGTCGTCGTGCCCATCCGGACGAATATATTGAGAACATTTTAGCCCCTCCCTCTAAGAAGGCCAGATGGAACCCACAAGACCGTGAACTTTTAGCAACATTAGAAGCAGATTTTATATTAGATAATAATAACGAAACACCTAGAGAAATTGACCACCTTTTAGCTACTAAATTTAACTCACGCACACCTGGGGCGATTAGAAGCCGACGTAATTCACAGGCGCATAAGGATCCGGTAGAGAACCTCTGTAAAAAGAGATCTCACCTGGATTCCAACCCTGACGAATCTGAGCTTCCTGGGCCTAGTCGGCTTCGATACTTTGAATCAGATGGCCCCTATAATCCATCCCAAAAAGATATTATTATATCCAAAATACAAGCCCTCACAAACGCATTTCCCAAACGCAACATAATTTCAACAGACCTTACTCATCTGTCAAATATAATTTGCTCAGGTGAGGACCACACTATCGCCTTAAACGACATTCTGAACAAACATTTTACACACACTGTCCGACGTCGTGCCTTTAGAGAATTACCTTCCACTGAAGCGCGAATATCTAAAAGGCAACAGCGACGTTAAGACTACGCAACCACTCGAAAACATTTTAGCCAAAACCGATCCAAATGCGCTCATGATGTGCTGGACGGCAAGCACACCATACACAACATGCAGGCCACCGAAGTTGTAGAACACTGGGCCAACACGATGACACAACCACCCCCTGAACCACTCCCTTGCCCCGTATACACTCCCAACTCTGATCTCTTCGAGGTCTCCCTCCACATCTCCCTAAAGAAAACCCACGTAGCTCTCCGCGGACCTTCTAAAGCACTAGGCTTGGACGGGATTTGTCCTTCGTCCTTCCGTAAACTCCCGTTAGAAGTAGTCTGTTGTATTCTTAACATACTATTAATTAGCGATATTGCCTCAGCTAATGAAACTGCTCGCTGAGCGTTCATCCCTAAAATTAACAATGCCACATCCCCAAGCGATCTGCGACCTCTATCCATTAGTTCATACTTACAACGAACGCTTAACAAAATTCTCTGTAGACGCCTCCAAAACTCTATTAAGCTTCTCCCAATCCAGCGAGCGTTTCTCCCTTAAAATGGTACCTTCGAGAATCTTGCGGTTCTGACTGGTATCCTTAACAATGCCAAGTCTACAGGACGTAAGCTCAGACTCGCCTCAATCGACCTCCGTAAGGCGTGACTCCGTCCTGTGGTCACTCCGGACTCGCGGATACTCGGAGGTATTCATCAATTATATCGAACGCTTGTACCTCTCATCTAAAACTCTCATCGAATTTGGACAAGAATGTCGCATATTTCGGCCAACTATAGGTGTTAGACAGGGAGATCTTTTGTCCCCCCGTTTATTTAATTTAGTTCTCGACGACATTCTTTTAAAATTAGACAAAGCTAATATCGGGTACCAACTAACTGATGACTTCCGCCTTATGGGCTTAGCCTTTGCGGATGCTCTCATCCCCCTAGCCTCAAAGAAACCTACTCTCCAACGGCTCTTTAATATTGCGACCCCCTTTTGAAATCCCGAGGCCTTGAAATTAATACGGATAAAAGCTTTACCATCTCCTACCTATTTAATAGGAAGGAAGGTAAAGGTTTCATTAATACCGTACCAGAATATAACGTTGGAAATCGGCAATTGCCAGCTAAAAATATGAGCAATTGATGGAGATATCTTGGAGTCGACTTTGACAGCAATGGCAGAGTTGACTCCACCAAGGATATACTCCTTAATTTACTCAACAGACTCACGATAGCTCCCCTTAACCTCCACCAAAGACTCATTTTTGAAAGACTTTCTCATTTCCCGCCTCCTATATAAACTGGTTTCCGGTCCCAGACCATCTCACGCACTCCTTAGCGACCTAGATAAAGAGATCAGAAAGGTTGTTAAGTCGAAATGGCTTAAGCTTGAAAACTCGGTGCCGAACGCCTACCTGTACACGCACACAGCACACGGCGGTCTGGACATCCCCTGCCTCCAAGCATTTATCCCCAGACTCCGCCGCTCCCGTCTGACAGCACTACAACACTCCACGCACCCTGGGGTCCAATGGATGCTAACCACCGAGCACTTCAAAAAAGACCTTGCGAAAACAAGACTTCTTTGCGAGCTCTTGGGAACCTCCATTGAGACCGCTACACAAGAGACCGATTACTGGTCTCAACAACTACACAACACGTTCAATGAGGCACATAAAAAAAAACACACGAAACGCCCTTTGTACATTACCGGATTAAAGCTATGCCCTACCTATCTGGTAAGGAGTATTTAAACCCACTAAAACTCAGGATCAACGCACTACCAACGCGTGCCAGATTGGCCAGGGGACGCCCGGGCTACAACAAATGTTGTAGGCACGGGTGTCATGCGCCTGAGACGTTGGCTCATGTCGCTCAGATGTGCGATACAACACTAAAGCCCGACCTCGTCATAACAACTTCAACCGAGTCCTGGGTTTTAGATGCCAAAGTTTGCGGCCCGAACAGGGACCTCGCAAAAGCGCGGCAGGACAAATTCGCCAAATATGTCGTCGAGTTCCTAAGAGCGGCGCTCCCCGACCCGCGAAAACCTCGCAGATTCGGATCCATCACTATCTCTATGAGTGGTGTATGGGATTGTGAATCTGCGAGTACGCTCTTGGGGCTCGGCGTCACGAAGAGGAACCTTATGGATCTTACCGTTTTAACGTTGCAAGGAACCTTGAGGATATGTCGCACCGGGTCCATAAGAGCGGGGGCTACCATCAAGCAAGGATACGGACAGCTGATTCTTAACCTCACGTGACACCTTTTTACCACTATTTTTATTAAGGCGAGCACTGCCGAGTGTGCAAACGTATTGTATTGTAACTGATTAATAAATCACCACAATATTTTCTATAAGAAGATTTAAGAAGTCTAGTGGGAAGGCGCAAAAAGTGAGTGTGAAAAATACATTTATGGACATATGTGCTGTCTTACACGCATATACAAATATATAATTGTCATTGTCGTCAATTTAAAGAAGGTGAATGCAGAAATGTACAATAGACGACAAACACAGAGGAGCAAATAGGTACTTCTGCGATGGATGCATTATCAGAGCTTTGGGTTTGGCTGTGGGCAATCTAGGAAAAGGGTTTGCATAAACTGCATGTATTGGAATCGAATACAGAATCCCATATCACTCAGGGGAGAAAATTATCCTCGCTGTAGAACTTGTGCGTAGGCGACTTTTTATCGGTGGCATTGCGACATCACACGACCTAAAAACAATTAGGTATTCATTCATATGCTATTCAAAGACTTTACCGTCATGCAGTCAGATGATCTTAAAGACACCTTTCGGTGACTCCTAAACCGTCGTAAGCTCAGAGCACACAAACAACACTTTCGCCTGACGCATGGTTAAATATTACATCGTTGTAGTTTCTTGTCACTACAACAAGTACCCTAGAGAGTATTCTAACAGAGTAATTAATTTGGTTTTTATACACCACCCTTTTAATTGCAATTAAAGGGTGCTTATCTTTTGGGAGCGATGGGGGTAAGGATAATACCGCTTTAGTAGGCTTGCGAGTTCTTTACTAGTAACAAAAGCGCATACATGTTTGTCCGGATTTAATGAGCCTTGACGAATGTAAACTTATATCAGTATTTCGTGTCGAATAACAAATCTACTAGAAACCATACAGCATGTGTACCACCTGATGAAAGTTGTTCTTAATCGGATTATGTGACCTGGATTTACTGCAAATGCATGTATCTAAAACTCCACACATAACCTTTAAATATAGTTTCTTCATGACATCATACGATACACACACCACAATGTCTACGTCGATGCCTACATCCTGTACCGGTTCTTAGAACGGGGTGACCCTTATTTACATATGTAGATCTAAATAGTTTACACACCGGAGCACGGTGCGTGACATTAAAATGACACGCATTGCGCTCAACTGTCAGGATGAGGGCTTTATGGGATGTTTAATTACGATGGGACGTTCGGAGGTTTCGCTTACAAATAGAACGACACGATAACGTCGGTTAGCTCAGTAACCTCGGGAGTTTGGCGTGAGCGCGCGAAACTGCGGGTCGTTTGGAGAAGCTGTCATTGGTTGCCCCTTAACAGAGTCTTGGAGTCATTATTCATTTACGGCAATATATATATATATATATATTGCAATGCAACTAAACGTATGAGCATCTTAAATGTATGGCGAAAAACTGAATACTTGAATACAAGCCAGAGTTAAATCTGTCGATACAGTTCAGTCTGTCGAACAAGCAAGTAGTTGCCATGCACTAAGTTCATCGGATATTATCGCTATATCATAGTCGTCGTAAAAGTACGCTGTCGTAAAAGTTCAATCCAGCCATCTACATTACCAGATTTAGGATGTTATTGGGCAGCAACACCAAGTTGGCTTTAGCCGATGTTTGCAAAACTTGTTTACTTTTAATTATGCGCAACTTAGCTTGGAGGACTGCATCTGGAAGCACAACATGGCCATCCATATCGACATTCGTCTTCCCTTCTATGTCTTATTTTTCTCGTTTTATTTTTAAGAGCGCAACGGAGCCCAGGTCGAAGACATTGGGGGCCAATTTATGTCCGAACAGCTGAATGGACCCCCTTAACAAAAGAACTTGCGTAGCTAAGCTTTTGCGCAGCCCTGGCCCGGCCCCGGGCTGATATAAACGGGCGTCGCCAAGATACCGTAAATGATATGGTAGCTCGGTCCAGCGTTTCGGCTAGCAAAAGCCATCGTCATAAAGCCAGCCTCGTCGAGCTCGACAGGCCCAACAGCCGAACGTGTAAGCCTGCCTTTCCTCTAGAAGGTTGACTATCGAGAAAGGACAGCAGAGAGAGGAGTTTGTTTGACTTTCCGTTCTCGTCCTGCTGGCTACTGGACGACCGCGTAACAGATAAGCGGTAAGCCGTCGCGGTGCTTTAGACGGGGCGGCGATGTCATTTTCTCAGAGGAACTACTCGGCTTGTAAAGTAAACTCACCTCGCAATATAATAGCTCATGCATGGTTTTTTTTCATGTACAGTGGTGTACGGCTCACCATATCGCCCTATGATTTGCAGAATAGAAAGGTCTAAATACTTATTTGATGCCGTGTAGCATACATTCTAGGGTAGGAATATGTATAAAAATGCTATATCTTATTATAGCTAGTAGTTATAGTTTCAACATTTGGTGTGCGCATTGTAGGTAGGTCCGAACAATATGCAGAACAAAATAGAATATGTATTTACTAAAAACGTTTGACTTACGGCAAACATGTCGTGAATCTCCACGCAGAACCTTCTATAACAGTTTTTTTTAAAGCGACCGTTTTGAAACACTTTTCAGGACACACACGCACATACAGCTCGGACCATTTCTACCAGCCTTCGCTCGTTCACTTGACTCTCTAAATTAATTCAGTAGGCCTGTAATCTCTA
The DNA here is from genome assembly GCA_003439945.1 of Dermanyssus gallinae. Taxonomy (NCBI): domain Eukaryota; kingdom Metazoa; phylum Arthropoda; class Arachnida; order Mesostigmata; family Dermanyssidae; genus Dermanyssus; species Dermanyssus gallinae. The sequence goes on from QVRM01006953.1 coordinate 7,885, forward strand.
TCGTCGACGTGCAGAGCAGGGCAACTGCAGCGGGCGTCTGTTCGGGCGGGCCCGAGTCATCATCCGTTCGTGGTGGAGTGAAAAAAAGACTCCCTCAAAAGGCAGCTTCGTTGTCTAGGGAGGGCATTTGTTCGGCAAAGGCCTGAGTTTGTTCATACGCACAACAGGCGAGAAATGGGACGACTCAGGACGGATCAGCAGCTCCGAGGGGATTATGGCGATTACCACTGTACCGGCTCCGCTGAGAGGTCGGCAAATCTGGCTGACTTGACTGCCTGTGTCTCCGCAGCCGTGATGTAGCCAGGCTCCGGCAGCCCCGCCGCAGGAAAACAACGACCCGTAACGCACTCGCCGCATTTGCGCCATTCGCGCACAGAGTTTTTGGGCGCTTTTATGGTCCAACAGTTTACGCAGCGGCTATCTAACTAACCGTCGTGGCAATTACGCACAGCAGCTATTGTCGACATTCTCGACAACCTCCTCTAGCGAATCCTAGAAAAAAGGATGCTTTCTCAATCTGAGAAACGAAACGTGCGTAGAATAATTTGACGGTTCCTATATATACAGCACAATTCAACGTGTGTTTCATTTAAAAGAGAGAGTTTTCATGTAATGGGCTCCAGATATTTGGGTCGGCATGAATGCTCCGCCTTATTAACCGTGCATATTAATTATTCGCAACATCAGTCGCGGTCATCAGCGCTGGCGGTTGGACGGATTCTTCATTAAATTTCTGCACAGAAAAGTATCAGAGAAGTGACGTATATCTTGATCATTGAGGCATTCCATTGTCTGGTACGGCCGCACGCGGCCTAGGTAAAAGCTGCGCAATCTGTCGCTGCTGCGTACGTGGCCGCCCGATTCTTGCTATATTGGATTTCGCCGTTCAACTTTTTAGGTAGTCGGCATGAGCCGGTATTTACCGATCTTTCATAGAGAAGCAGCTTTAAATGCTGAAGAATGTTGCGTATGGAAAATAATTTGAGCATGAGTTCTGTAATTATTGTATAGACTCAACTCAAATGCAGTTTATAGGACATCATTTACAATATTTACATTTTCAAACGGTTCTCTAATACCTTCTGGGCTGACTCTTAAAATTTAACATCTATGGGAATCCCATGAAACCCAAGATTTAACGTCCATGGGACTGCTTTTCGCATTGCTTCATAGACGGACCCCCATAAATACAAATGTGCAACGGTGAGGCTCGAACCCGCGCACCTATGTGTCTCCTCCGGTCGCGCGGCGCAGACGAATGCACCACGCTACCGGGCTCGACAAACGGTTACCTAGATTCGTACAACAGTTAGTTTACATATGTGCTGAAATTTCCCCCGTTACAGTTCAGAGTTTGCAGTGCCCTGGCCATCTTACGAAAACAGTTATTCACACGATCTATCTTGGCAATTTGGTTTGACGATTACCGCTTTTAAGATCGTTGAGCGAATGCTATAATTGTTTCATTCATTTGATGAGCTTAGAATACGATTGTACATAAAACAATCCGCTCTAGACTGCAGTTTCCAAGTAGGGCTTATCACAATGGAATTTGGCCAATGTTACACTTTGACGAAATGCAACGGAGGAATTTCCTTTTTGTATTTTCAATTGTTTCATGTGTTTGTCCTAATGAATATATGCATCGTTTATTAACCAATATCTGGCGTATGCACATGTGCTACAGCTCTCCTACACCGCTTTTAAAATGAGACTTTGTGTGTTGTCTTAATAAGACCACCAAGCCTTACAGCAATAGGTAAATTTATGAACAACCACACTTTTATAAAAACCTCAGGTAAATGTAATAATTAACTATAAAACAATCACATATGTGTTTGCATATTAGAATAGTTGATTGAATGACATGTGTAATATGACTGTTAAAATTGCTTGTGTAATATGCTATTTAAATTCGGAACAGCCTCCCCAGATAGAAATGTAGGTATAGCCCTTTTTCAAATATAATGCTGCACATTTCAGCACTGATATATTGATTTTGTTATCGATACACCGTTTATAAAACGCTTCAATCTTACTTTGTAATACTTATCTTTCGTCTGGGGTGTTGGAAGTCCCGTATAATTTTAGTCGCCGGCATAAAGTTTATAAGTTATATATATATATATATATATATATATATATATATATATATATATATATATATATATATATATAAGAGTTTATATGTTTTGTGATTCGGGCATAACGCTAAAAAATAAACAAACAAGATAAGAGTGGGCCGAGGCTTGATCTTTGAGAAACGCTAGAGGGTACTTACCCAGCTCACTAAAGCTATTGTAGATTGGCCGCAACAAAAAATACTTCCAACTTTGACTTGAAAGCTATATCATTTAGAAATACCCGCACCATTTTCAGATGAAACCTATATTTGATAGCTACAGATCATAGTCAATTCTGTCAAAGGCTCTCGGTCACTGAAAACACATCTAGTGAAGGAAACTGCGATTGTTTCTTGCAAGTGCTCACTCGCAGGATGCCTCTAGAAACTAAGTGCCACTTCATATTCCCCTCACGGTTAAATCAGGACGTTGTCGTAGCAATCATGAACGGTAGGCTGGCTGTCGCAAGTTCAAGCCCCAGCCATGGTGGTTCTTTCTATCAAACAGGGTTGTCATTGCTGCTACATTTATCCGCTGTAGAAAGCCTGCCCATGCATAGAAATCCAGCCCCAAACAGACGCTGCATTTTTTGTTGTATGTTGAGCGATAGCCTCTGACGCAAAAATTCGGATGCTCTTCTTTTAGCTTGGTTAGGCTTCTACCTACGCGTTTAATCAGCTTGAGCGTGAGGGGGCCTGCTGCTCCCATAGTCTCGAACGCTAACGGGCAAAATTCGTGCGGATGATCAACGGTGGAGTATTTTCTGCATTTGTTAGCCTCAGCTAACCTGGAAGCATGACCTGCTCGGTCCGCACCTGCACCGACCGGCAGATCTTAGTTTGCGACTAAAGGTGTCATTTGAACGGAGTGACGTGCTTTCAAGGCGCATGACAGGCCATGATGGGCCAACACGTCCACAAAATCACCACAACGACCTCGGTGGGGCACGACTAGGTTAACACCAAGCCGTAGCCCTGCGCTTATGTGCGTCGTCTTGCCGTCCCATTTCACCCATCCTTGTCTAATAATGCTTTAACTCTGTCCGCCGCCTGGGCCAATGAGGACATGATTGCGGGTGCTGCCATCATGACCGCGTCCGGCACACCTAGGCCGCTTAAAGAAATCGGGAGCATTACTTGTTCCCCTACCACGGCGGTCAGTCTAAGATTTAGAATGTTCTCTAAAATGTCAAAGCTAAATTCATTAAATGACTGTGAGAGCTCTGGTGATAAAAACAGGTCGTAACCTCTGAGCAGTTGTGTTAACCCCGTGGCTGAAAAACAATATCTAAGAAGGAATAGGCCGCAGTGAGCCCCCAATTGCGGGAGTCTGCCTGTGGCAAAGTCAAGTTTGTCTAGTCGATTGGCTAATGCCTTTGCAATGCCTTCCAGGTTAACCTTGTCCACTACGCGAAAGCCCGGGAGTAAGTCAAAAAGGTTAGTTATATTAAACAGCTCAACTTCGGTCTGGGCTACTGTCTGCGATTATTATTATTATTATTATTATTATTATTATTATTTCCGTTCATAGTTGAGCATGCGTGCTTCGCAGGTAACACATTACAATCAAGCTGTTTTGTTACTTCCTTTTGCTCATAATAATAATAATAATAATAATAATAATAATTGTATGCCACTACCTTTTATTATAATTTAGAAGAATATACAGGTAGTTCTACAAGTTCTTAAAATGAGCTTTTCAGAATTTGAATTTTTTCGCGCTTTCACCGCTATTGGAAACGGCAACTTTTCGGATGCTAGCAGTCAAAATATTATAATAACCGGTGATTGGCCGTTGCGATTTCGTTTGATCGCTTTTCCCGTGCAACGTATCGGCGTGATTTTGAAAAATTGAGCAAAAAGAGTTTCGAGTGGTTATCAAGCGTTTTTATTTCAAAAGTTGGAATGCGGCCCAAGTGAAAACTGAGTTAGACGAGGTGTACGGTGACTCTGCGCCATATTTTGCCACTGTTTCCAACTGGATTAATGAGTTAAAAAGAGGTCGCAGGAGCACCGAGGATGAACTACGTTCAGGACGCCCAAAAACGGCAACTGATGAGGAAAACGTGAAAAAAGTGCGGAAAATCGTTGCCGCAGATAAGCGAGTGAGCATTAAGGAGATGTCGGAGGCCTTGGGGATCAGTTTGGGTAGTGTGCATTTCATCCTGCACGAGAACTTGAAGATGAAAAAACTCAGAGCAAAATGAGTGCCGCATTTGCTCAACCAAGGCCAAACAGACGCGCGTGTTTCCGCTTCACAGCGAAATTTGGCCAAGATGTCGAAAAATCCGTCGGATTTTTGGCGCAGATTCGTGACCGTCGATGAAAGCTGGGTCCATCACTACACTTCCGAGACTCAAGAAGCATCTCGCCAATCGTGTGCACCTGGTGAAGGACCTCCGAAGAGGGTGCGGACAACGGCATCGGCCGGAAAGATGATGGCTACGGTTTTTTGGGACCAACGTGGAATAATTCTGGTCGACTACCTTGAGAGCGGTAAAACGATCACGGGAGAATATTATGCAAGACTGTTGGACTGCCTGAAGCAAGAACTCATCGTGAAACGGCCCGTTTTGCAGAAGAAGGTTGTCCTGTTTCACCAGGACAATGCTCCCGCACACAAGTCGCGGCAAGCAACGGCAAAACTGGCCCAACTGAGGTTCGAACTTATTGAACAACCTTCCTATTCTCCAGACCTGGCCCCCTCTGATTATTTCCTCTTCAGACATTTGAAGAATCGTCTCGGTGGAAAGCGTTTTTCCAGCATTGAAGAGGTTACAACTGCTGTCAATGCCTATTTTCAGTCTAAAGACGCAGAATTTTACTCAAGAGGTATAAATGCTCTGAAATCTCGGTGGGAAAAGTGTATTGAGCTTCTCGAGGAGTATATCAAATAAGAAAAAATTAAAAACAAGATTTGGAAAATTCCTGGTTTTCATTTTAAAAACTTGTGGAACTACCTGTATATAAGGCTTCACGGCGTTGCTGCTCGTCGACCTAGTTGCTCCTTCTGCGCGCCGTAGCCGCTCTATCGCTCATGCCCGTGAGGAAGTCCTGCCCGCCCCCTGGCGCGAAGGTCCGGGTCCATCCAGTCTCTCATAGTTCCGAGCACTGAGGTCGCGTTACCTCTTTGGATCTCCAAAAAAAAATGAAGGCTTACCCTGCTCCGGTCGCTTTCTATCAATTCATGGCGCCTGTGATGATGATGATTATTATTATTATTATTATTACATGTTAATGTTAATTAATTACATGTTAATGTTACAGTTGTGAGGTCTGAACGTATTATTGCAATTTTTTTTTAAAATAATTAGTTCACTCCATGGCGCCTAAAATAGATGCCGCGTTCCCTCTGCAAACGGCCAAAGACAACGCTTGCCTCAAGAATTGACTCTCTCTTCGGTCGTTCGTGACATCCTGAATTCGCTTACTTAAATCTTTGAGAAATGCTTCGGTTCCCTTGCTGATTGGTCCTAGTGTCTCCATGGCGATAGGCACAAATATATATCTTGTTTCCAGTCCAGCATATTTAAACTGTTTTCTGGCGTCCGCGTGCTTTGCTACCCACCCCGGCTCAACAGAGCTGTGGTGTAAACAGGAAGCCGCGGTTGTGCACGAAACCGTTGCATCCCAAGCTAGGGACTTTCCATGTGACCATAATGCAATGGTCACCCCATCAGGTCTTTCTTCGCCAGCGGACACTAAACCTCTCGGTTCAAGTGTAGATGGTATACCGGCTTTCCTAAGGGACCTTATGATCACACCGCTTAGTTCAGCATGTCTGGACGATCTGCCGGCGCTCTATGGGCAACTCAGTGGGTGTAGGCCACTGGAATCTACCATCTCCCTACACAGTTTGCACTGAAACGGCTCGCAGACGCTAGCGCCGATTCTAAATGCTGACATCATGCGGAAAGAGTTGGGATCCAGCATGGTGCCGAGCTGAGGCGAGGGTAACTCTTTAAGCCAACCCCCACTGAAGTTATCTTGTGCCGCTAAGAATACGGCGCGGTCTCTCCGGGAAACAAGCTCGTCTAAGATTTTTCTGCTCTTTTTTCTGCTTTTGAGCTTATCTAGGTTATATTGGCTAGGATATTCTTCTAAAGGGCCCGGGTCTAGCATGGTTCTAATAGTGTCCCGTGCTTTACTGGTTTCATATCTTATTTGTGGTCAAACTGCCTCTTCCACTAACGAAGCTGCCACCGGACCAAATTGCACCAGTGAAGCAGCGTAGCAGACCGGAGCTAGGTCAGTGGCACTCCTTATACCCAGACCACCTTCACGTATCGGAAGACTTGCTCTATGCTAGGTGTTCTCTTCTAAATTTACGTTTAGGACTTCACTAAGTATTATTATTATTATTATTATTATTATTATTATTATTATTATTATTATTATTATTATTATTATTATTATTATTATTATTATTATTATGTACACGTATCACAATTACTAATATATTGATTTAACACCCTCTGTCGAAGAAACTGCGGTCGATCTTGGCTTCGCTGCGGCCTCAAAGAACTTCTTCCCAAGCTCTTTTAGCTTCGTCAGTTTGAGAGTGCATCCTTGCCCCAGACGCCAGATGATTCGAGACCGAACCCCAATACCACGTGGTCACGAAAATGCGCTATATATATAAATATATGTATAAGCGTTGGCCACATTATTCACACACGGGAGAGGCACAAGAGGCAATTATACGTGCATTTTCTTGAAGACCACGTGGTATTGGCGTTCGGTCTTAAATAATCTGGCGTATGGGGCAGGAATGCACTCTCAAACCGACGAAGCTAAAAGAGCGTAAGAGCTCTGATGAAAGTGTGTGTGTGTGTGTTATCTCGCTCTAGAACAAAACTTGACTGTTGCTGCTTGTGCAATGTTCTTTGAGTAACCGTGCGTCTGGAGTTACCCCCGGCGTGTCCTGTTTGTAAGCGCTGAAGCGTACAGCTGCGTTTTATCTTTGTGTACAAATGGCTAATATCAATGCACTAGAGCGACCATATACACCGTACATAATTTGTATCCAAGATCCTGTTTCCAGCCAAATTTCTATCACGCTGGCTGCCGTCTTACTCACTACTTTTGTTGTGTCTCGCTCGTTCGACTGATCTGCTGCGGGTTGCTAATTTTGTGGTTCTATAACAATAGCGGGCCCGGATTGGGGCGAAAACGCCTCAATGTCAACGGATGCTATTTAAGCTGCACCCCCACTCCAGACCTGAATCTAAAACAGGCATCATTCGTGTATGGACAGACAAGTTGGATGATGCGGAGAAGGTTATAGAGCTCAATAGTCTTCTCAGTGACCACACAGTGCAGAAAACTGACGCATAACTGAGCCAAATCGCGAGGGTTGACCGTGGGTCACTGCGAGACTACTATCCGCTCTGATGGAGGCCTCGATAATTTGCGTCCAGACAGAAGTGCTAAAAACAAGTGGAAGTCGAGCCTGCTGCAATTTGTTGGTATTCTAGCCTAAAAGTTCATAAGGTTACAATGTACGCGGAAACGCCAATCTCTTATTATCGATGTCAGAGACCGGGCTATGTTGCTGCAGTATGCAAGAGTGAGATAGCCTGCAGAACTGCGGCGAATCACGAAACATGGCTGCGAACTGTAATAGCTAGCCAAATTACGTAAACTGTAAGGGAGCTCATTCTTCGACATCGCCAATCTGTCCAATTGGAGTTGTCGAAACTGAAAGGCGGAAGACCTGGGTGTAATGTCGTATCCATCAGCAGATGAGAGCTGAGCACCCGAACGCGATGAATGGCCGGCACTGCAATTGGAACAGGACAGCAGAGTAACTCGACCGTAGTCCAAAGCAAGCTAAATGCTGCCTTAGTGAGAGAATTGACCTAGAGTCAACTTTTCGGGCGCAACTAAAATGCCGCGTAAGTCAGCTACACGCGCGAAGCCAAGAGTGAAAATCATCAAGCATTCCATGGAAGGAAAAGAGGAACATCTAACAAATCCTTGCTCGTACGGAATAATAATAATAATAATAATAATAATAATAATAATAATAATAATAATAATAATAATAATAATAATAATTATTATTATTATTATTATAAGGTCTTGTACGTACTACGGACTTCACCTGCCGTCCTTCTGCCGTCAGAAACTTTGGATCTAGACGACCGGGTAAGGAGAGCCTTGGAAAACATTCTTGATCTGACGCTCGAGGATAAGGCATGGACGCAGGCAAGCCTGCCGGTCCGGGTGGGTGGAATGGGCATTCGCTCGACCACTGATCTTGCTTTGCCCGCCTTCCTGGCCTCGTCACATAGCTGCGCCTCCGCAGTGGCCATTACTGCCGGCGGATCCATCTACCACCAACAAGACGCCGTTCGGCTCTGGGATGCGCGTCAGTCCAATCGTCCTTCTGAGGAACAGGTCACTAGACAGAAGGGGTGGGACCAAATCGCCACTCAAGCTACCCACTTAACTCTTTTGTCGGCCGGCGAGATAGATATAGACAATATTAGACTGAAAGCGGTCTCATCCGACGCCGCTGGAGCGTGGCTCGACGTGTTTCCCTCCGAGTTCGTAGACAGTAAGCTGGCCGACGACCAGTTCCGTGTCGCTAGTGGTATTAGACTTGGCATTGCAATGTTTGAGGAAGAGGAATGTCCATGCGGTGGAACAGTGGATGAGCGTGGCCATTACTGGCTTAGCTGCACTAAGCTGGCAGGGCTTACTCAGGGCCGCCACGATGCCATAAATGACGTCCTCGGGTGCGCTTTTAGGCAAGCCGGCTACCGCGTCACGCTGGAGCCTGGTGGATTGCAGAGGGACGACAAGCGTCGACTGTATGGCCTTACCAGCCGGGACTGGGACCGTAATCGGCCGCTGGCGTGGGACGTCACTGTGTCTGACACGTACGCCCTCGGATATCGTGCACTAGCCAGCGCGGGCGTCGGCCACATCATTCACCAACGGGAGATGCACAAACGGCGCCTATACGCGCATCTTCTTGAGGACCATGTGGTAATGGCGATTGGTCTCGAGTCATCTGGCGTTTGGTCTCGAGTCATCTGGCGTTTGGGGCAAGGATGCACTCAAACTGACGAAAGAGCTTGGGAAGAAGCTCTTTGAGGCTACAGCGGAGCCAAGATCAACCGCGTTCTTCCAACAGAGAGTGTCATTGGAGCTCCAGAGAGGCAACGCCAAGATGATGTCGAGTGGTCAGCGACACTCAAGCAATAACAATGGTGTTATATAATTAACATTAGTGTTGTGATACACGTACATAAAGATAATAATAGAACCTTGTTTTTCAAAAATTAATAATTATCACTATTATTTTTTTTTTGAGGATGTATTAAATGCAGTTACGCACTACCGCTACCAGTCTCAATATCTAGCAGTGTGGGACTCGACCCTAACGGCTGGATGTTACTCTGTTGAGACCCATACCCACTAATCGCACCTCCCCCCGTAAGCTTCACTCTCTGATAGCCCAGATCTTCATAAAACAGTACTATGGACTATCAGGAGAAGTGGCGAGCGCCCTTTCAGATCAATTGGCAGCGCGCAGAGGATCCAGCACTTGTCTAACACCTGCAAGCCCGTTTTCTTCAAGCTGCACTTCTCTATGGATGATTTCGTGTTAAAGCAGCAGTTGTGTCTGTCTTTTCTTGTTTCTCCTGAAGGACTTTTTTTGACGTAGCTGCTCCCAGTTTCCAGGCCTGCTCACTGGAGACGATGTAATCTGTGAATTTTATTACGCTGGACCGAGGTGGATCGCTGACCGCGTGGTGTGAGTCTCCCTCCCTGGTCCATTTCTCTCTGACGAGTCTGCTTGCCCTTAAACGCGCAGCCTCCCAGGCAGAGCACTGTAGCAGTGTGTGACTTGGAGTGTCCTCATGTGCCTCTTGGCAGAATATCATATCGGCGACAAAGCCTTTCCAATTCGGGACAAATACGAGTTGAAATGTCCGTGTCCTGTGAAGATTTGGGTGAGGTGATAGGTGAGGGCTCCGCCAGGCCTCTCTATCCATGTGCTGATATCTGGCAGCAATACACGCAGGGATCCTCCAGGACTCCCGGGGGAGATGGCGTCCCACTCCTCCTGCCGTGTCTTACATGTGTAGTTTCTCTCATTTTCATTTTTCTTCTGGGTAAGAGCACCTAATTCCCATAATCGCTTCCTTTCGAGTGCCTTGAGATCCCAGCGGATCGACCCTGCCAGCACCAGAGCAGCATTCGTGCTGACTGTGCGGTATCTCTTTAACCCAAACTGGCGCTCCGAATAATGAAATTGATTCCGCGACCGTCATTAGCAGTGCCTTTGTGCGGGGCCGGGGGCCATGGATGTTCGGCAGAATCTTGGCTATAGCACACACTGCCTTGGCTGCTTTTGTCGTTGTCTTCTTTCTATGTGGCTGAGGCCATTCATTGCAGTATCCAGTGTGACCCCGAGGTAGGGGACTTTTACAATTTTAATGTTCTTGCCGTAAAGCTGTAGAGTGAGCAGACGGACCCTCTTTCTCCCTGTGAGGAGTATTGCTTCGCTCTTTTCAAGGGTTACTCTTAGTCCCGCTGCGCTCATACACTTTGACGTCAGGTAAACAGCTTTTTTCATATGTAATTCAAGTTCGTCGGCAGTTTTAGCCTGCACGACTATCGCCAGATCGTCGGCATAGGCTAATGTGTCTCCTTTGGGCAGGCATGTCAGACGGAGGACGTCGTCGTAAGCCAAGTTCCAGAGAAGTTGTACAAATATAGACCCCTGTGGGACCGACTGTCATTTGGAAGCTGACCTAGAATTAAACATTTTTAATGAGGTTGTTTTTAATTCTAGACTATCCTCCGTCCCCTACAGGCTTGGCACTTAACCTGAGGTATATCTTCAATGCACCGAGGGCCGGACATGTTAAGGTATCTAGTGTTTCCCCAACAGCATTTGTGGCAGCATGGACGCTGACTCTAGCGCAGTAGTCCCCTAGACCACGCCGCCACCTATTGGAAGCTGACCTGGCCGTTGGCAACTGTTCGTGTTTTAAGGTAGCCGGAAATTACGGAAATTACACATACGAGGGGACATTTTTCGTATCAGTGTGTAGAATGGTTTTTCATGGTAGACTGTTGAAGGCGTTCTTAACGTCTAGAAGGGCGACTAGGAGGAGCTGCCGTGCCTGTATGATGGGACTTCGTAGCAAATCCGCCCTACTTGCAACGCGTTGTATTGCAGTTAGGACTGACCGGTTCTTGCGGAAGCCGTATTGTGTGTCCGATAGCAAGCCGTGTTCCTCTGCGAAGAGCCTGAGTCTTTCTCAATTATGGCCTCGTATCCTTTTGCCAACGCACTCAGCAGGCTTATTGGCCGGTATCCACTGTTTCCCTTGGGGATGAAGACGACTTCAGCACGCTTCCAAAATAGCGGAAAAGTGCCGGTTTTGAGCAGGACATTGAAAAAGTCCGCTACTATCTCAGGGTGCTCTGTAAAGAGAAGTTTCACTGCCTCAGGGGGAACCCCGTTTGGTCCGGGGGCTTTCCTGGTCTTTTGTCTGTGAGATGCGCGTAGAACGTTGTGTTATTGAATAGACGGAAAGTCGCCCTCACTTTCCAGTCTGAGAATGTTCTCATAAATATCCCTTTCGAAAGGTGCTTGGGTCGGGAACAGCTTAGTTAGGACCGCCTTGATTCTAAGAGAACAGGGGTATTTTTTTCTATTCCCCCTGACTATCTTGTAAGGTTTTCCCCAGGGATCGTCCTCAATCTCGTTGAGGAGCTTTCTATGGCCCCTAGCTTTGCTGTCGGCTATGGCTTGCTTGAGTAATGCCCGGTTTCTCCTATACTCTTGCTATGCTTGATTGTGTGCGTCTGCGTTTCGTTGTTTCAGTTAAAGAGCGTCTTTAATGTAATGGGTACAAAGTGGTAGCTTCTAGATTGCTCGAGATACTTCCTTTGTTTTTCAATCAGCGCGCTCTGCTACCCATCCCGACTCAACGGAGCTGTGGTGTAAATACGATGAGGCCGCCGTGCATAAAACCGTTACATCCCATATAAGGCTTTTTCCGTGTGACCACTGCGGGGTGGTGACCCCGTCAGGCCGCAGCTCACTGCTGCCATTAAGGCCATTCGGCTCGGGTGTAGATGGTATCCCTGCCCTTCTAAGAGCTCTTCTAACTATGGCGTTAAGTTCAGCGTGTCTTGTAATTCTGCCGGAACTTTTCAGAAAGCTTAACGGGTGTAACCCGTCAGAGTCAACAGGTTGGCTGCATCGCAGACATAAGAAGGGCTGGCAGATGGGGGCTCCTATTCTGAGGGCTGACACCATGCGGAAGGAGTTTGGGTCCAGCATGGTATCAAGCTGACAGGAGGGCAGCGCTTGAAGCCAGCCCCCGCTGAAGAGATGTTGAGCCTCTAGAAAGACGGCACGCGCTCTTGCTGATGTTAAGCTATCTGTTATATCTCGTGCGGACTTCTTAGTTCTGCAAGCGTCGAGAAGATTTTGACTCACGTGTTCTCTCAGAGGACCGGGGTCGAGTTGACTTCTGACTGTGGTATCCGCCACTATTGCTGCCTTTTGTAGTTCAATCTTTGCTTCCTCTTCAATGAGTGAATCCGCCAGGAAGCCAAATTGATTCAGGGATGCAGCATAGCACACCGCAGCTAGATCTATGGCTCTTCTTGTTCCAAGGCCTCCGTTTCCGATAGGAAGGCTAGCTCTGTTCCACATGTTTCCTTTTAAGTCAATGTTTAGTATTTCGCTTAGAATGTGATTCGATTTCGATTAGAAAGGTGATCTCGTCGTAGGCTGCAAGGCCTTCTATGTGTTTTTGAGTCTGGCATGTTTTGGTAAGTTCGTAGCAGGCAAACAAATCTTGGTGAACCAAGGCTGCATACTTGTCAGTCGTGGGCGAATCTTTACCAGGGTCTCTCGTTTAGCATCAAGAGTGCGTGGAATTCCTTCGGGCATTACAGGAGAACCTAGAACATCTAGGTTATCCTGAGTTACACGAGATATCCCAGGAAGTGCTTCCATGATGGTTTGTATAGCCTGCGCTTGATCTTGAGATGTACCTCCGACAGCTAAAACCTCGCACTTGGAGGTCAGTCCTCCTGGTTCCTCGAAGTTCAATATAGCCTGCAAATCCTCGCCACGACATTTGCGGGACCTCCCAAGACAGCGTCGTCTAGGTACTAGACATTGAAAGGGCTCTGCAAGCTAGATACCAGATCAGAAATGCCGAGGCAGAACAGAGCTGGTCCCAATGGATCTCCCTGCTAAATGCCAGTTTGCGACTCTATGATCGTATCTGCGTTAAAGCGAGGATTGAGATATTATTATTATTATTATTATTATTATTATTATTATTATTATTATTATTATTATTATTATTATGTAAAGGCACTTTGTATAGAAACGGCAGAATGTTTATAAAGTTGTATAAATGCACTAAGTCCGTTGATGTCTATTGTACGTTACATTGCTACGGGGCCCAAACATCTCCTAGATTTACTACTAATAATCCTGATAACTTTGGAGATTGTCAAACTTGGTCTAATATTACGGACATCTAATCATTTGGCGTCAATTCATATCAACGTTGGAACTAAGGCGCTCAGATAATCAGGGCAACTAGAGACTTTGACAGATATACTTTACTAGGAAAGATGTGGACTGAATTTTATGGTGGTGATCGAGACTTGGTTAAAAATAGCTGGTTATGTCAGCCATAGTATTTCTAGTTTCAGCTTGTTCACATGCGGTCGTGAGTCGGACGCGCCGGTTCAGGAGTTACGTGCGGTCAAACCTGCGAGTTTTAGAAGCAGCAGCAAGTGTACGGTTCAGGCAGTTCATCTTCAAGTAGAAAATAATGTCGATTTTGATGACTGTATTGTTGGTTTCTACTCCGGCCATTTTACTAACAGACGTACTCTGCTCGTGTTTAGATTCTACATGATGACCACGTCATTAACGAAGCTACTCGTCCGTCATCGGGAACATGCATTAATCTCAGTGCTGTGGCAAATTGAAGATGAGTTTTCATGTACGACTCCTGCGGTCAAGTGAACTCCGCTTCTCTCTCAACACTATTTCGCTGTCGTTGTGCTGAGAAGAAATCCTGAAGGCGCGCAAGTAATAGTATTCATCAAGCGTCATTTCCAACATGGCCCTGGTCTTCTGCAGGCTTGTAGCTGATGTTGACTCTGCTTCTGATGCGTTCTGTAACCAGCTCTACCACAACAACAAGCTTTATAATGGCACTTTAAGATAGGCTCACATCAGTCAGAGACTGCCTTAATTAGCTGATCTATGTGCTGCGTACCAACAGAAATAGATCAACGAAATGTATTACGTGCATGTTGCGCTGCTTGCGTTCAAAATGATGAGAAGTACGATTCCATCAGAAACCTTCTTTCCATTCACCGCGGTGATCAGCCACTCTAGCGATTGCAGTACGTTCCTGACACTATTCGTTTCCAACGAAGCTAGCAGACAGTCTACCACCTCTACCGTCTTTCGTCTACTTGGGACTCGCTTTCTTAGGAAATTCAATCACTTACGTCTGTGAGAAATTTCGCGAGGGTGGTTATGCACAATATGACCAATATGCGTTCAAACAAGCATGTTTGTGCATATGTGTAAATGCATGAAAAGATGTAAATATTTATTAGGAGAATCAATGCATTTTATACGGTGATCTGAATGTTCTGTGGATCAAGGCACTTCTTATGCCTAGTAGAATAGAATAGAAAACGCCTTTATTTACCGAATAAAGAGTAAGAAGGAAAGCTAGGTGGGCAAGGACGCCCCCAAAACCTCCTTGTTGTGCAATTCTCTGGCTACACGCCAGGCGAACATATTATTGACTGTTGCAAGTCTTGGAATACATTTTGGTAAAAACATTATTTGACTTCTGCGATTATTCATTGTCACGTCGAAAAAACGGTTGATAAGATCGGCACTTGAAAGTTGCGAGAGTGCTTGCGTGTCGTTGTTCTTCAGTAAAAACGAGAGCGACGGAAGGTTTACAGCATTCGGGTCAATATTACATCTTTTACATAGCCTTTTTAGAAATCTTCTCTGAATATCTTCAAGCATGCCTATGTGCTTGCACAAGTATGGGCTCCAGACAGGTGAACAATATAAAAGTTTGGATAGCACAATCACTTTATACAGACGAATATACACATTTGGGTCCTTGATGATAAAGCAACGGAACAGCGTGTTCACAAGTGTAGATGTTGTTTTGACTAGCTCTCTTATATGTACAGAAAATGTTAGATCTGTTAACATTAATACACCGAGATCCCGAGCAACATTAGCGGTGGGCAAAATTGTCCCGTTAAGCTGATACTCCAGATTAAAGAAGCCATGTTTCAAAACGAGGCATTTCGAAACTGATAGCTCCATGCCATTGTCAATGCACCAGCGGCAGATGCCATCGACAGCAGACTGTAACGCAGTGTGCGCTGAGGGAGAGTCCAAGGGAGCGTATATCTTTAGGTCATCGGCGTACAGTAGGTATTTAACACTCGAGATCCGTGTTAGTATTTTTACGGGAATCTAAACATTAGAGAAAGCCGTTTCGTTAAAAAACTAAAGCTCGCATTATTTTATTGTATTGTTCACTTGAATCATCGCTTCGGATCGCCTCTAAACCGCTCATAGGCCCTTTCAAAAAAACTTATAGATGTTTGCAAATGTCTGCTTAAAAGAGACATTGACTATAAGCCAATGTTGTTATGCAGATATTTGTTAGACCCTCGCTCAACCACGCCCCACGCATTGTAATTTAACGAATTTAAATCTAAGCTCTTAAGTGGTCACGAGGTCTCGTCGTAGAACAAGCTCACATACGCGAGTGCACCGTCTTGCTGAATAAAAAAAAACATATATTATATAATTTGGCAGAGCACCTTCCAACCATTTCACCACAAGTTGTAGAACATGCATATAGATTTAATTTTGCGGTTGCCCATTTATTGGAAAGGTAGCTGTATATCGACTCTCTTACTAGACGCAACTTTTAGAACGTTTTGTCGAGCCCGGTGGCGGGGTGCATCCGTCCTGTGCCTCGCAATCGGAGGAGACACATAGGTGCGTGGGTTTGAGCCTCTCCGTTGCACATTTGTGTTTATGGGAGTCCGTCTATGAAGCAGTAGGAAAACGCAGTCTCGTGGACGTTAAATCTTGACTGAGGGTCAGCAAGAAAACTTTACTTTATCTTCTGAATCGTAGGAAAGCCAACGTTCCCGCGATTGATGTTTGCGCCTTCAGTATAGATTCACTTATAAGAGAAGAATCGAAGACAGCCTGCTGCTTGCTCAGGCAATGAATCCAACAACGAACTAAACACGCGCAAGTCTAATAGCTTTACAGGTCTTAAAAAGATGCTAGCTAACATTGAACTTGTTTATCGTGAAAAAGCCCATCAATAGTACCCCGGAACAGATTAAATTTGACCGCGTATCTCATTTAGTTAGAAGTCGTCAAGGTATAGGTAGACGCATATAATGTTTTTTGAATCTGCCTGGACACTGAAATACTACGGCATAATTAAGACTGATATATATATTTATATGTATATATATATATATATATATATATATATAATATTTATATATATATATATATATATATACGAGGTGTGTTCAAAAAGTATCGCGACTTTTGAATTTTCGCGGGTTACGTATATTTGAATTTAGATTTTGTGTGGCGTT
Source organism: Dermanyssus gallinae (assembly GCA_003439945.1). Lineage (NCBI taxonomy): Eukaryota > Metazoa > Arthropoda > Arachnida > Mesostigmata > Dermanyssidae > Dermanyssus > Dermanyssus gallinae. The sequence continues at coordinate 24,692 of QVRM01006953.1, forward strand.
ATGTTGGTACTCATGTCTCCCACTTATGCCGACAAGCTCGGCCATTTTGAATGTTCACTTAATTGTTGACAGCTGCTTTGCTTGCACGTGTTTTGGATCGTCTTAGATTTTTACCTATTCAAAAAAATGGATCAAAGAACCTGTATCAAATTTTGTGTGAAAAACAAAATTAAGTGCGCGGATGCATTCCGAATGTTGACTGTGGCATACGGAGAAGCTACCTTGGACCGAAGCAACGTTTATCGGTGGTACAAAATGTTCTCAGAAGGCCGAGAAGATGTGAACGACGAAGAGCGTGCCGGACGCCCGAGCACTTCAACAACAGACGAAAAAATTAATGAAGTAGAGAAAATATATTTGTTTTATTAACACCCAAACTGGGTAAATGTGTTTATGTTACATCAAAATGTTTCGAGACGCCAACAATCTAGCGTTTTGCTAGTTCTGCTAAAGACCTAACCGCCGGGCATACCGCGGCGTGGTATCGATCACATTTGCTCCAGCATTGTTTGCATTGACATTCATCTTGTGGTTCATGAAAACCCTCCACGTTGCACAGAACGTGATGAAATCCGTGAGCTGCAAAGGCCGTCGTTAGATGTCGATCTATTACACCGCTACCCCGCCATCCAGTGCTCGTCATTGCTGCTGTTCCATAAATACCTATGTCCACTTCACTAATTTTGGTTTCCCAGTTTCGCATATAAACTTCAAAGGCGCACGTTTTCTTCAGATTAAATCGTTTTTGTAGTTCTTCCGTCAGTAGCGGGCCACCCTCCAAGACGTGAACAATTCTATTCCTGCAAGTATTCGAAAGCGCAAAAACCCTCTTTAAAAAGAAAAACCTCACCCCATCAATTAAACGCAATTCGCCTACTCCCAACTTATCCCATATTAGTGGAATGCCGTATGTGGCTATGGGTGCTATCTGTATCCCGAAAAGAGCAATTGCTGCATGAACTGAAAGCATATGTGGCCATTTAATTGCCACAGCTGCGATGGTGGCCTTCCTGACCCTCTCCTGGATGTGTAATCGAAAACTGCTACCGCTTGTTGACAAGGTTATGCCTAGGTATGTAAATTTGTTTACAAATTTAATTTCTGTTCCCTGACTTGGATCACGTCACCCCTGGCCATACGGCCGCCCCTTCGGAATTTCATAGCTACTGTCTTTCCCCAGTTAACCTTCAAGCCCTTCTCATCCATGAATGTAACTAGTCGATTCACGGCTTGTTTCACCCTGAAAAGACTGCCACCAAAGATGACCACATCATCAGCGTACAGTAAGATTCTGGCCCACTCTTGGGTCCAGCCCGCCCTTATCCACTCTGGTAGTCCACCCAAAAGTACGGAAAACAGCAATGGGCTCAGTCCATCGCCCTGTGCGACGCCTGTGGTTTGGGCCACTTCTCCCGCAATACCGACCCCGTTATCAATCTGCACCGTGTTCTGCTTTAACATATTAATAAGTAACCTCAGAACTGCTGCCGGCACTCCCGATTTTGCCAGCTCTTCAACTATTTTATCCCTTGGCGCTATGTCAAACGCTGCCTTTAAATCTACAAACACCGCATATATACAACTTCTTGGCCTAGACAGCGTTTCCCAGATTGCTCCTAGCAGCTCCCGAATTGCTGAGTAAGTTGATTTTCCTTTCCTAAATCCATGCTGCTCCTCCGGTATTACCCCCCGCTCCTCCAAGAATGACCCCAGTCTTCTAGCTATTATTCCCGAGAATATTTTATACGGACAGCTTTTTATTGCTATTCCCCTCCAAGCTTCTGGTTCAGTTTCTACTCCCTTTCCTTTTGGAATGACTATTAAAGTCGCTTTCCTCCAGGCCTCTGGAATTTCCCCCTTGTTTAAACATTCATTGAATAAGGCTTGCCAGCAAGGTGCGAGAATTAGGGTATCTTTCATGTGTTCATTTCTTATCAAGTCTTTCCCGTGCGCTTTGCCCCGTGGTGCTCTGTCTATTGCTTCTATCACTTCCCTAATTGAGATTTCCCTCCCTATCCAAACCCTCGCTTCTTCCGTTGTCTGATCCCACGGGCCTTCGTATTCTAGCGGCGCTTTCGGAGTTGTGTCCGCCCCGGCCAATATTCGCCTAAAATGTTCGACTAACCTACCCGTCTCTACGGAACACTGTCTTCTCCCCTTTCGTTTCAGCCATGTATGTGGACGTTCGTCAGCCTCCCTTATTGCTACCCACTCTATTTTTTCCCAGTGCTTTTTCTTCTCCTCCTTATACGCTTTCTTAACCAGCCGTTTAACCAACGCTGCCAACGGCCTCATTAACGGAACGGTCTTTACATATTCTCGCGTCAGCTTACTAGCTTGTTTGGCTGCCCTGCACCTTTCATTAAACCAGGGTCTTCCGCTTTCTCTCCTGTGGCGGCAGCATCGCAGACCTCAATAAGCCTACTAGACTGCGTTCATAGGAATCTACCTGGATTACCCCTGGCACCGGAAGTACCCCGCTAAGTCCTTGTAAAAGGACGTTGCCGCTAAGCTTTCTCCCTGATCCTTCCCTCTTCCCTCGTTCTTGAACACTGCTTCTAATTTTTACCCGGATACCCATAGGTATATGTTTTCTGAGTCCCGCACCTTCCTGTAAAGGATTGTCGTCCCCTGTAAATAGTATGTCCTTTCTGTCTATATCGGTTGCAAATATATCAATAACTGATGTCCCGGAGTGGCATTCATATGTGCACACATTTGCCCTGTTAACTACCCAACAGCCGATCTCCTCCAGTACGTCTAGCAAAGCCACCGTTCGTTCTCGAGTCAATCCTGTCTAATCTCGCGTTAAAATCCCCTCCTATGATCATCGGAGCCTTCCGCGGTAGCGCTTCTATCCCCAGCAAGAGGCGCTCGACCATCGTCTCTGTGGACTCCGTCCCCGCCGGTTGTACATAGGTAGCCACTAGTTCTAGTTTAGGTGACATGACTGCGATTAGATTTTCTGCTACTATTCCCCACGCTCATTTCTCCCACCGTCGGTCTAACGAAAATCGATACCCCCCCGCTCGGCCTACCCGGACCCTTTTTACACGATGCCAGCGCATGGTATCCATAGAATCCCCGAATATCAAACTGCTCTCGTGCCCAGGTCTCCGTCAAATTAGAACGTCTACCCCTTTGTACGCATCGTCCCCGAGCAAATCTAACACCCCCCTCCCCTCGCAATTCCACATCACTATCTGAATACCTGCATTCACTACGTCTCCGAACTTATTATTATCTTGCTGTATCTGCTGGTTCTCGCACGCGTGCGGCCTGCTCACTGTTGTCTTCAGAAGTCAGGTCGATTTGGGACGTGATGAAGATGACAATACATGATCTGCGCTTCTGTTCGCCCGTGTAGGTTGGGTGCTATCAGCGTTAATGGTCGTGGATTGTTGCAGCATAGGTGAGGGAGCTAACGGGGCGTCCATCAGTCCTCCCAGAATGCTCGGAATAGCTTCCTGAATGGCCCTTGCCACCGTCTGCACGATGATATCCGTTAACCTCGGCATAATCGTCGCAATCACCTGTTGCACTATATCCTCCACTCTCGGTAGCGGCACTTGCTGGTCACTCAGTTTATGTCCGGTCATTTTAAGTGGGGCACTTGTTGCTGCTGGGTCCCGTTCTGGTTCAAGTCGTTGAGGTTTGAGCGCTGCCTCGTTTATCTTGATTCCGTTTCTTACTACGGAAGACCAAGTGCGCCTTGAGAAGTTGTCAGAGGCCTGTATGTGGCCCACAGGCGTGCAGAGTGGTACCAGCGGGGCATCTGAGCGCTTGATGATGCTGTTTTGGGACGATTTTTGTAACAGTTCCATACGCTTCAGCCTATGTGGACATGAGCCCCAAGTGGCTTCATGTTCACCAAAACACAGGACTGCATCGAGCCTTGGCCTTGCAATCCTTCCTCAGGTGCTCCGTAGAACCACACCTTCTGCATCTCGGTGTAGAAAGTTTGCAGTTTGCTGCAAAGTGATCCATGCTATAACACTTAAAGCATTGCATGGGCTCTCGATATAAGACAACGCCGTGCCGTTTCAACCCTAACCGAACCTCTGCTGGAAAATCTCCACCCGCGAAGGTCAGAATAACTTGCTCAGTGGTCGATACAATATTTGTCTTCGCGTCTTTAGTTTTCACCCTTATCGCTTCGGAAACCCCAAAGGCTTCAGAGCAGCCGATATTGTAGCCTCCGATATTGATGGATGCACACCAGATATTTTTCCCTTTACTGTGGATCGCCCTCCACTGATCCTCGCCGACACCTTTATGTTGGCTAACTCCTGCAGCGACAGTAGCGTAGCTCTATCCTCTTCGGCCTCAACAACAATTAGAAGTTCCCCACTCCTTGTGAAACGGGGTTCTTCCATCTTTCCTTTGATGTGTTTAGCGATAAAGTCGCATACATCATTAAAATTGAGCTCCAGGGAATTGTCTTCCGACGAAAATATTACTGCTTCTTGCTTTGCCACGACAACTTTCGGCGCACGAGATCGCCTGGACCGGGTCACCGTTGTAAACCCCGCTTCGTCCGGTATCTCTTCACCGTCTTGGACGCCACCGGTTGTCTCGCTAGTGGTTTCAACAAAAGCCCTGCGAAACACGCATATCCTTGCTGCGAGAGTCTTCCACAGGACTCGAAGCGGCACGTTTCCCACATCCCGCCTTTGGACGGTGAGCCGGACCGCCCGCATCGCTGATTGATTCATCAACGCGTTCATCCGCAGCTTCTTTTCCACTTGCACGTACGCAGGTTTGTCACGTTGCACGATCTGCTCTTTTGTTGGCGTGCGTTGCACCGACATAGCTAGCTACTGCTATGCCGCGCCTGTTTACAAACAAGATATCCGTTTATTTACCATGCAGTGTCAGGCTGAACTGTAGTTCGCGTTCGATTTGAAACCGTGGTGGTGGTATCCAAAGGGAAGGTAGTGACAACGGCGGCGTCGGTGATGAGAGCCGTGATGATAACTGGCGATAGTGAGTAGACTGAGGGTATTGTGAATTAGTGAAGTAGAGCTGATGAAGAGAGAAAAAAAGATGATGATGCTGCTGATTGGTGAGTATAATAAGGCCTGTAACACACGATGATGCTGATAATGATGACGGATGGGGTGGTTTCAATGAGGTTTAACGGTGGATGTGGGGATGATAGTAAACACGAAGCTGACAATAATGAAGGTTAATGATAGTAGAGTGATGCTGGATACGAGATTAGTAATAAGCTACGAAGATAGTGGTGAGAAGTGAAGATGATGCAGGTAGAGGTGAGTGATGATGATGACTATTTAAGTTGACACACTGCTTCTAATGAATTAGTTTCTAAATAGAAAAAGAGATGGATTTCCACGCAAAATTCTAGAATTTAGCGGTACTTTCCGAGAGCCACACACGAACACGTCTGCACCGTTTGAGAACAACTCAACAACTGAAGTAGAGAAAATGGTATTGGCCAATCGTCGAATCACCGTTAGAGAAGTGCTGAGGACCTAAACATATCGATTGGCTCGTGCCATTCGATTTTTATCAATGATTTGGGCATGAGACGGGTCGCCGCGAAATTCGTACCACAAATTGCTCAATTGCGACCAAAAACAGCATCGCATGAACATTGCTAATGAGATGTTGGACTCTGTCCGCGACGACCCAAATTTGCTCCAGAGGGTCATAACTGGTGACGAATCGTGGGTTTATGGTTATGCCGTGGAAACCAAAGCTCAATCATCTCAATGGAAGCTGCCGCACGAACCAAGACCGAAAAAAGCGCGCCAAGTTCGGTCGAATTGTGAAAGTTTTGCTGACAGTTTCTTCGATTGCAGGGGCGTGGTGCATCATGAGTTCTTGCCACAGGGTAGTTATTAGGTTAGTTAGGTTACTAGAACGGTCAATAAGGAATATTACCTGCAAGTTATGTGCAATTTGCGCGAAGCAATCCGGCCCCCTGTGACTTTTTCTTGTTCCCTAAACTGAAGAGGCCCATGAAAGGACGACGTTACGCTACGCTTGACGAGATAAAGACGGCATCGAAGGAGGAGCTGAACAAGATAAAAAACAAATGGTTTTTTTGAAGTGCTTCGAAGATTGGAAAAACCGTTGGCACAAGTGTATAATATATCATGGGGATTACTTTGAAGGGGACAAAATAGATATTCATGAATAAATGAATATTTTTTGAAAAAACACA
>QVRM01006954.1:0-48055 GCA_003439945.1 Dermanyssus gallinae
CGTCATTTAAAGTAGCCCAATACCACAATAGGGAGCTTGTGGTAAGTTTGGTTTGTTCCTATTCGGATTCTGCTAGAAGAGGCAGATAGCAGCCTGAGCACCAGAAATCTAATTTACCTATGGCTATTGAAAGTGATACCGGCCCTGTGGTGAAAAGTACCACCGACGAACAGAAGTGACGTGACATACTAAACGTGTCCATGTAGTACATGAAAAAAAACATAAGTGAATGCACAGAAAGGCTTCGCATTCAACAAACACGTGAAGTTAGCGATGGCGGCGACGGTCTAATTCAATAAGAACGTAAACAAACTCCCGTGTTGTCCGACAAAAATTAAACATTTAACCAATATATATTTTTTCAATCACAAACTATATCTAGTTTGTTTTAAGTTTGTTTAAATGTACAGATTTTACCCTTCATATATACATCAATTCCTTTAGGCCTCTCTCGCTCGGAAGCGTGTCAAGAATCATTCTCGCGTTAGTGCGCTGAGTACATCTGAGACGCTGCGTTGCCTAAGGAAAGCTGGGGATCGTTTCACCCCTTTCGAGTTCTTGATACGTGACCGACTGTCCCCATACGCTTAACGCCTCAGTGATGAACGATGTCTCACTAATAATATTACTAATTATAACAAGGGGTGAGCTAGGCGGATACACGTTTAGGTCCCACATTGTAGGAAAATTCTGAAAATCGAATAAGTAATAATATAGTGAGGAAAACTTGGCAAATCTGCATATATATTCGTTTAGTCAAATATTACATCGTACTGCACGGTATCAGACTTATCTTTGAAGTTTATAATTAAAATATGTTTTAATCGTGGGAGATGCCGCGAGCATATCTGTGTTAACTTTTGTCCTTTGGGTGGCCGAACAGAAGGCAATGCTATATATATATAAATACATATGGTCTTTCCGATTTCGACCAACAAACTTTAAGGTCTAGTACAACTCGACAAAAAAAATACATTCGTTCCAATGGAAAGAGCAGGAAACGTGTTTTAAAAATAAGTAATTGAGCGTGAAAGCCAAAATATGAGAACTAGAAAGAGTTTTATTTATTCAGAATGATCTTCAACGCAATATTGCTTCTGCTTTGAGCTAATGTAAAATGCAATATGATTCTGGGACTAGGTCGATAGAATTACTGGGACTCTCGCAATAACAGATTTAGTGAGTATATGTCATAATAGAAAGCTTGATACAAAAAATTTTGGAAATTTCGCTGTTACTCCATTAAGCACAATTATAGTATGAATATGACGATTATACTAGAGACTCAGTTTATTATGATTAAACTAATACGCGCTCTGTGCATGCTCTCTTATCTACAGCAAGAAAAATCTGCATACATTATGCCGATAAAAAACGTTTGTTGGATCGCCTGTTTACGATTTCAAAAAGCTCATGCCGACTATAGCGCCCAACGGGGACGTTTGTCGGGAGTAACAAAGATTCCATCATGTAGATTGATTTCGAATTGCATTTGTAACAGGTCGCGCAACTGTAACATGCGAGACACTACAGTGAAAATGGAGCAGAACACGTACCGTGCTGTGATTAAACCTTTGAGATGAAAAATGCAGAATTTTTGAGCCTATTGGAACTGCCGACAAAAACTGGATCCACCACTTCACTCTAAAAAGGAAAAATGCCACCAGGGAGCGGACCGAAAACTCCCACCAGGGTGAAGAGGCACATCTTGAATGGAACGATTTTAGCGACCGTTTTCTGGGATGCACGTTATATGAATTAATCCCTAGATGTCTTACAGTGTTATACCAACGCGGTGTATTTAAACTTTAACAGGTTTATTTGTTGAACGGTTTGAAGCCTATTACTTAGAGCCACTTTATTCATATAAATAATATATTTATATATTCATATATATATTTATAAATCGGGTTTGCCAAATATCCTACTTCTTATTAGCATTAACATTTCGTACCGTTGAGTTGAACCAGCCTAATAATTATATATATATCTATATATATATATATATATATATATATATATATATATATATATATATATATGTACATATAATCGGCTTTGCTAAAGATTTATGTTGCTCATTAGCAATCGAACACAGCGTATCAACAAGTACACGTTAACAAGCATCTCGAATCGGAGTTTGCTACCTGAGAATACATCCCCATTTGCATCCCGCAATGCGCCCTCATTAGAACGAAGCTCTCCCTAGCATAGCTCGCGACACTCGCATCGCTGACGGTTGTACAGCCATGTTGTTCTAGCAGGCCAAAGTCCTTCCACGACTCCCACCCACCTGCCTTAATCGCTTGTCACATTAAGGGCAACGTCACAAACGCCTGTTATAGACAGAGTGTTGTTTGTTGTTGTCGTCGTCGTCGTGTCGTCGTTGTTGTTGTGTTGTTGTTGTTGTTGTTGTTGTTGCCGTTGTTGTCGCCGTTGTTGTTAGGGCAACTGTACGTAGGCTTCCTTGACTACCGCTATCTCGTGCAAGTACGCCGCCGCCGCTGCCGGATTGTCATGCGGCATACCATCTAGGCAAAGACAATTAGCTCCTGCTTGTACAGAAAACAACCATTCACCAACAGTTCGCTAGGTGGCTGGCCGATTTAAAATTGAGACGTCAAGGTCGACTTCAATCAAATCACAGGTCTACCATCTTCTCACTAGTAGGCAGACGGCTTGCTTACATTGCATGTTGTTGTTCTGTTGTTGTAACATGGCCACTGCCCGCATTTTGCTACCACGATACTACTGAGAGTGCATAACGGCTTCATATTGTTTTCTAGCCATGGCGTTTAAGATCCCAGTGACAATTTTGAGTATTGTCCTTTACGCCAATTGTCGTACACCGCTTGTGCAGGCCTATGTGGAGTCAGAACGGTACACTATTTTCGATACGTCGTCTATCGTTACATCGAAAGAATTACTTATCTCGTCTGAGAATTTGTCAGCAGTCCAAGTTTGGTGATATAGCACAAAAAAAAGGCATCGTATCGTCGGTGGCCTGTATTGTATACACACAGCGGTCCTATGGGGTCTAGCGTGTACTTTATCTAGTCTTCACCTCACAGTACGCGCACTAGCAGTTACTAAGAGAGCACTACGGAGCGGTTTGGCTAAAGTAGGCCGCAGTCAATCGGTAATTTCGCAAATATTAATTAAAAGAAAGCGTCGTCCTAATTAATTTTATTTCTTTTTGTAGTTACAGTGGAATATGCATATCTAACTACTCTTGGGCTTGTGAGGGGTGCTACCATCGAGCTTATCCTCGAGGCAGCCCCTCATTGTGCCCATAATTGCTGCCGCATTGCCGCATGCCGCGCTGAACCGCCAGAGAATAGCCGCTGGAGTAGAAAAGTCGAAAGCTCTTTTGTCTCCCCGTCGTGAGTTCAATTCGTTGCCAATCTTCTGTAAAGTGACCATGCCTCAGGGCGGGTCCCCCTAGTGGTCTCCAATACTAGTGGCACAAAAATGAACTCGTCGGTGAGCTGGGCGTATTTGTTGGACTTTTAGACGTTCAGGCTTGCGTGCTGCCGGAGCCAGCGCTGATGCGCTGGCCTCCATGTTCAAGGGGGCGAGCGTGTCGGCGACTGTAGCATCCCAAATAAGCGCCTTTCCCCTTTCAAAAGGGATAAGGGTGAGACCGTCAGGCCTCTTTCCGTCGCTTCTCAGGAGGCCGGTTGGCTCTCGCTGTGACGGCTTTGACGTCCTTCGCTTCTGTTGCAGGATAGCCCGTGGGTTCCCCAAATGTCCACTTGTGCTCCGCACGGACACCGGTGTTCCTCCGTTAGTCTTGTTCCCAACCTCAAGCCGATGCACAGAATTAATTGTAGCTCGAGCCCTGCCCGAAACCCGGCATCCGAATGGAATCTGCCCGTGAGTTTGTGCCGTTGGCTCCGCAAATGGTGGATTGCTTCATACACAGTTGAGCCGTACAGAACACTGACTATAGCCAAGCTTAAGCAAAGCAAGATCTAGGTGGCCCTCTCTCTAGCATTAAATTCACTTATTGTGAGCTTGCTGTTGGCTTTTTACAGGGCTAGTTCACTGGCTGACTGAAAGACACCGGTTACTAGACACTCTTTATAATATGAAGCATTGCAAATAGCACGGAAATGACAAAGCCGAGATCCCATATCTGAGCGTTTTCTCAGTTTACTTGCTTTAACGGGTTGATTGTGAGACGTAGCAGTGCTACATTCGTGTTTTGAAACAATATAATTATCTTGTGAAAAATGTAGTATTGTTACTCGGGCGTTACTATTGTAGAAACAAAATATGGCTGAAGTCATGTGTTGAGTGACTGATGGAAAACGTACTCCGTTTGGCAAATTATAGAGGGTTACACAAGGGGTAGCTGCCGAGATATTTTCTAACTCAGACTTGTTTAAGTGTCAGCCCTGCAAAAAGTGTTTATTTTCTTTTTAAACGCTTTCATAGCGTTTTTTTCTTGTAGACATGGTGGAAGCTTAGCAGCAGTGACTAGTAAAAAAACGCCTGATCGCGTGCAGTATCATTCATGATCCCTAAAACTTATAATCGTTGTTTGAGGTAGCAATTCTAAGAGTTTGTTCTGCCCATATGTAATTAGCCAAATATATACTGGACATGATGCGGAAGACTCATGTAGACTTAGGGCTCTATGCATGCACAAATGAGAATCTGCCGTAAATGACCACTCGTTCCAGCGTAAGGTAAGTGGTAAGCGAGATGTTTAAATAAAATATAACATGCGAGAGCTCAACGGATGCAGAGCTGTTAGAACATGCGTCACGACACCTTTAGGATGAGTCTCGTTCCATGTGGAATAGGGCATTATGAGTTCGTAATTTAATTTTGAGCGGATGCCTTATCCACAGTGTAGGATAGCAGTGTCCGTTAAGCAGCGCGGGCATAGCAGCGTCGGTTGGCGGCAATGCCGAAGCAAGCTAAATACATGGCGCCAAATAGAAGATGCCGCCACCCTACTGGCGAAGACGCGGGAAGTCACTAAATGCGCGGGCAATCTGTGAGTATGTAAGAAGGCATGATGATAAACGAGTCAGTGCTCGCTGGTGCGACCCAGACAGAGGATGTGTACTGCTTGAGCGAAAGAATAGCGAACTCGTAACGGTCGCCGGCCAGTCATGGGGGTGTGCGTCACAGAAGCCAGGTGGATCGCAGGACGGTACGGATAGCTGACGAGGAGCGGAAAGCTAAAGGGCCGGCGGAATGAAGCGGACAAAGGCCGGCGACAGAACGAGAACCCGGAGCGGGTGGAAGCCAGGTGTACGGATGGAAAAGCCACGATTACGGAGCAGTCAAACAGGTAGGTCCCGACGGGCATGCTACTCGTGGAGAGGTACGTCACGGAAGCCATGTTGGATGCAGGACGACGCGGGTTGATGAACGAGGTGCGGAAGGCGGCGGAACGAAGCGGACAAAGGCCGGCGGCAGGGCGGGAAAACGGAGCGGGTGGATGCCAGGCGTGCGGGTGGACAAGCCGCTAGTACGAAGCCGAAATGTGCCCGGCAAAACAAGTCATTTCATATTTATTCACTCAGGTTGAGTAGCGATTATCACCACAAATACAAATAGATCACTTTAACAACTATAAGGACAGTGAGTCAAGACTATTACCGGGTGATCTGCATATGTATGGAAATATACATACACATACATATACACACATATCCATATAAAATAGAATTAAATATATAAGCTACAAGGCCCCACACTGACGGAGTAATTGATTTAAGGATTGCATAAGATTGCATTTTGCGGCATGGTACCTTCGGCAGAGTTCACCGCAGCGGCGGCATACACAAGTCTCACATGGTTTATGGAATTCAGCCCGTTGACATAAAATATGATGAAAAGCCGTGTACTGCAAATAGTGTTATTACGTGTCTGTTGCTACGCTCTGGCCTCTTCCACTCCGCATTTCTCATCGCTCCAATATTGAAGAATTTCGGGTCGAGTTTGGAAACTTTTGCCTTCCATTTTCCGATGCAGTCGTTAAAGGCTGTGTTGTGAGGGAGGTTATAACAGCGCCTTAGGTCTTCTATGAGCGCGCTATCGACGATTACGCATATACTTGTAGAAGTCCAACTATCCGTACACAGTTCGAATCATACTAACTGAAGTTCTAACACGCACGCAAAGCTGCTTTTAATAAGACATACATGCAACAATAGTGGAGTTATATCACGCCTACAATATATTTCTTTACGTGCTGTATCTGTTGAAATAAGGTAGCAGTCCACCTTAAAACTACCGTGGTTTATTTGGGGTTAGTCCTTTTGGCGTCTTCTGGAGAAGTTGTTCTTGGGCGCACAAAGAACTTCCACGTTTCACATTGTCCTTAGTGACCCATCTTGGTCACACAGGTAACCATTTGATCCAATAACAAGCGAAATCATAGTACAGTTGTGTGACACGCCCCGAAATTCATGACTAATTCACGTGTAGTCAGTTAGGGATACCGTGCCAAAGTTTAGCGCATGTCTTTCTCTAGCGTAATGGGCGTAGGGTTCAGAGTAGGGTTCATCCAGAAAGCTTAAGTCGCCGGAACGGAGCTTGGAGAACCAATTGTAGCGCAAAATCTTTCAAATGCTTCCCAAAAATATTTTCTACAGTTTGTGCAGCAGTAAGATCCTGTTTAAACGCATACAAAATTGCCGCTCGTAATGGGATGGAAGTTCTACAGTATTTTGTACTCGCATGTGTGTTTTCTAAACATAGCAGCTTCCCAGAGGCGTGACGGGCATTTGAAAACACACCAAAATGCAATTTTAAAAAAAATGTCTGGCTTACATAATACATCACATACTGCATATTAGTAGTAGCTGCAATACTAGTCGTAATAGTAATGGTTTTTATACTGGTCTTGCCTTTACTATTGTTGTTGCTGTTGTTATTGTCGTCTTTATTGGTATTGCCGTCGTTGTCTTTGCCGTTGTTGTTCTTTTGGCTTCTGCTGTTCTTACCGTTTGTTGGGTTGCTGTACTGATTCATGTTGGGTTGGCTTTTGCTTTGTAGTTATTTGGCTTAAGTGTAATAAGCGAGAAGAGTAGTAGTAATAAGCGCGCATGGTGTAGAATTTGTTGTTGTTGTTGTCGTTGTTGTTGCTGCTGCTGCACGTTGCTAGGCAAATGTAGCCGTCACCACAACGAGTAAGTCTTCTCGGAAGTACTCTAAACTATCACCGCCCAGTTGGGGCGCCTTGCAGGCAGTGCGACGTAGCTTTTGATGTGTTGTGGCAAAACTGACGCATTCTGACGCTATTTGCTTCTGTCAGCTTCGAGTGTCCCTAGGAGACTCATGGCAAATGCCAACGTGCCTTGAGCATAGTGCCGCTACTCGCCAAACGTTGACGGATAGCTAGCGGCCTGCAATGCAGCCCACGCACGTACGCAGCGGAACTGATATCTTCATATTTGTTTGAGTGCACGTCTGCATTTTTACTCTTGTTCATATTTACTCCTTCTTGTCTTTCTTGGTCGACTTCCTTTTTTCCGTCCTCGTTTATTCATAAACTAGCACCAATGATCTGAGGCCAAAGTAAGTAGACAAGTAGGCAAAGGAAGCTGTTTGTTACTGTGTATCAAATCACTTGTCAACGTTTTAGCACTGTGGCGAACTTGGTTTTCTAATCGACTCTTCATCGGTCACCAGGGTCCGCTAGGCAGGCTCAGCAGACTTGCCGCGCGACGAAGCGTGATGGGTTCGACTCACGCACTTTTTTTTAGAAGGTTTAGGGTTTAAAATACATTTATGCGCACCTGAGTACAAACAAAACAGGAGTTGGTAAGCCCCTTAACATGCTCGAGCTCGGACAGTGTGAAACTCAGCCACCTAACGGCAAGTATCGCCGGCAAGCGTTGTTGCTTGGCAAGAGTCGAGCCAGAAGAGTTAGACAAAAAACTCACTAAAACCTTACATATATACACGGCAGTGCCTACATATATGTATTCTCATTTAGATGACCCTCTGACCTGCGGGATCTTCAACGCAGAAGAGTAACTACGTACAAAGACGGCGGGGAATATCTCGAAAGTTTTAAATCGATTTGTCCTGCTTGACACAGTGGTTTCTTGTGGTATTCTCGGAAGCCTCCTACCATTTCTGTTCTCCTGGCTTCTTCTTTTGCCTTTATGATACGTTGAATGAACTTTGCAGCCGCGTTCCGGTTTTTGGCTGATGTGAGCATGTACGTGACTAGTTCTCCTAGCGTCTTAGTCCTGGGCATGCCTCTTCTGGACTGGGCCCATGCGGCGCATCGCAAGAGCTCATCTGGAGGTTTCACCTTGCCGTGATTCGTGAAAATCTGGATAAAGTGGTATGTGAAACCACCCCCGGGACGGTTCATTCATTGGCGAATGTTTCAAATTAGATTCTTCAAGAGCGCTCCTGGTTACCCGTCCGGGTGCTATTTTACACCATCTAAGTGAGGCCGCCGTGCTGATAGTGCAAAATAGGATGATCGACTCGGATACGGACATCAAAGCTCCGGAGGCTATCTGTCAGACAGTGCGTGGTGGACAACAAACAGGCAATGTCATTAGCTGCATTATGCGCCTTCCCGGACGTGATTTTTACATAAGTGGGATAAGGGGTTCCCCTCGGTTTAGGTATATGGCCAAAGATCGTGCCTTATCCTTTAGCTTAGTATATATACGCCCGACAGCCTAAGCTTTAGAGGGCCACAATTCCTTTTTCCGGTATGTACGATCGCTTCACACTTTTGAGGAGCAAATGTTAGGCCGACACCTCTTAGCCACCTATCGACATCCGCCAGCGCAATATTGGCGTTTATATCCAGCTCCATTGTTGTCCTTGCCCTAACTGTCCCAGCCATTGTATGCGCCTACGCGAGCAATGTCTCTCCCGGTGGAAGATGTTGGATATTCAGGACATCATCGTACGCCAGATTCCAGAGAAGAGGTTTAATGATCGCGGCACTCCGACAGCCATCTTAAGAACTAATTTCCATGGTATACTGGTAAACGCATTTTTTACATTCAGCAATATCACTAGGAGCAAATCCCTGACTTACCGAGTAGACTTTTTGATAAGTCCGGTCTTCGCCACCTTTCTGTGGATGGCCGACAGCACAGATCTCTGCTTTCGGAGTCCTAACTGCATTACTGACAACAGTCCGTTTTTCTCGGCAAATATCCTCAGTCGAGCCTCCATGAAGGCCTTGCCGTCTTTGGCCAAATTGCTTAACAGGCGGATCGGTCGGTGTGACCCGTCGCCTTTGGGCAGTAGTACTACTTTAGCGACCCTCCAGCTTTCGGGAAGCTTACCCGTAGGAAAAATCTTTGTGACGATCCTCACCACAAGTAAAGAATTTTCTCCAAAGAGGAATTTCACCGCTTCTGGCAGTCTTCTATGTAAGCCAGGTGCCTTTCCAAGCTTGGTTCTGTCCACCGCAGCCACCGTTTCGATCGTAGTACCTCGGGCACGCCATTCTCGTCCACCGTCGGCACGTCACTTGCCGTTGCCGCTTTTAACTTCTTCATAACAGAACGTCTCGCGTGCTTCAACCTATTTTTATTAGAACATGAGATATGATAATCGACAGAAAAAAAATCGCATAGCTTTTTTCTTTTTGCTAAACAAATAAGATTCTGTTAATATTGCTATAGCATTTTTGGTAAATTTTGGCGCGCTCTTGTCTTAACGGTTCGCACATGGCTGCACAATATGCATAGGACAACCTCCATAGTGTCTGACTTACGTTAAGAGTACATCTACATTTACTTTGAAAAAAATTATGTATATATTTATGTATATCGCGACCCCGTCGCAGCTCCGGATTATAATATTTTGTTTACATTATTTTTCGACCTTAAGCTTCGGTTAGGAGCAGCTCTATCTTTTGAAAAGCTTTTTTTTTAGATAATTGAAGACAAGTTTTCATTTGGGGATAATTGCGTATCGTTGATATTCTGTAGAACAAAAACAGCAATCGACGAGAGTATGTGTTCCTTGAGAGGGCAGTGACCGAGGAAAAGGTGTGTTGGTACATATGCATGGCTAGAAGAGACATTGGGCCTTTGTTTCCATTCGTTGTATAGGACTCTACATGCTCGCCTTGGACTTAACAACATTTGCTTGTTAATAAAATAAGGCTGACAAGACTTAACATAGACTGAAAAACGGCAACGTGCCGCTTTTGACCTAGAATTTCTACACACTTTGGGAAATGGGAAAATCTTTCATTTTTAGCTGATTACAGGGGATTCATGTTAGATACATTCTACACGTAATTTGTTCTTACGCACACAGCAGAGTGATCACCCTTTGGAGCGGCTGCCGCGACAAAAACGAAGCACTAGCGGTCAACCGGAAAAGTGATGTTTGCCATTTTTGCCCAAAAGTGAGGGCTTGATGATGATCGAAGCAGGCTATAGGGTGATTATTCAGTAGCATGTGACTAAGTGCCTTTGTTGCCTTCCTTGTTTGTTCTTCTTGTAGGGAAGATGTTGCTGAGTTTGCGAGGCGACACCCCAAGGGGAATCTTCGTTAGTGGCTCCTACAGTACGACAACTTCGCCACTCGCACGGCTTACCAAACACAGTACGTCTTTAGGGACGCTGAATAGTGCAGCCAGCTTTCTTAGCTCGCTGAATAGTGCAGCACTGTAAGACTACTTTCGTACAGTGGAGAAAAACTAAGTTTTGCAATAAATTAAGAAGTAAAAGTAAAAAAAAAAATATATATATATATATATATATATATAAAGAAACGTTGATAAAATGTTCTTACAAAAACACATTTGGTACACGTAAAGGGCACTGCCTCACTCCTCTGCTATACTGCGTTTTCCGACACCGATGCACTTTTTAAAGCTCGCTAGACGACTTCATGTATCAGACTGGCTGGGACAAGTCAACAAGTTTTGAAGGCCTACGGTCTGACGGCAATCCCTGAGGTCAACTCACGAAACCTAACACCATATAATTTCTTAGTGCTGCGATTTATTTTAAGCAATCTCCTCAGTCGAATAAATGATCTGTACATATTTTTAAAGGACTACCTGTATAGGCCGGTAGTGTGGGGTTCCAACCCACTAAGAACCAGTCACGTCACAATCCCCTCTTCCGATCGAGAACTGCATAGGCAAAATTTCAAAAGATCATAGGAGAAAGGTAGTTTAAAATCTTAGCTATCCAGGGAGGCCCACGGCATCTTGTCATGTAAAAACGGTTTTTCCTCTACTTGACGCGCAGAATGTTCTCAATAGTACGAGCAATCCTAGTCCAGTCGTCACGTGACTAAATTATAAGCTATATGAGCGTTCCAAGAGTGCCATCGTCAGCCCTTGGTAGACCTGCACGCTGAGAGGTCCATTCTGGACACTACCAAAGTGTATGTTCAGGCGTGTTTTGGTGGTGGGACTCCCGTGGGCCATAATTGTTTGGCATCAGCCGGGCTATATTGTGCAAAACCTTAGTATCTTTTTCTGCTGCGAGACGTACGTGGAGTGCGCATTGTAGTCCTCTGTCCAGGTAAATTCCAAAATTACAGGCGGTACTGACAGTCTTGATCTTTTGACCATCTAGATTTAGTTTCAAGGGAGGGCACTTTCTTGGCCCAACTAGAATGCCCTTACTTTAATTGGGCTCTAGTATAAAGCCAACCGCCTTCTCCCAGTCAGCAATTTTGTTAGCGCGTCATTGGCCCTCTGTTCTAGTTGCTGGATAAGCAAGACTAGACCACCACTGCAAAGTGGATTGCGTACGCAAGCAGTCAGTGCCCCCTGGAAGGTCGTCTAAGCGGAAGACGTCCTCGTATGCCAAATTTCATAGAAGGGGCCCTATGATCGAGTCCTAGGGAACCCCTGCCGTCATGTCGAACTCGATTTGCGTTTTTAACGTCCAGCAGTACAACCAGTGGCAAGCCTCTAGTCCGAGACGGGTATTTGCGCAGCGCTTTCTCATTGGTAACCTCCCGCTCTATGGCCAAGAGGACTAATCGGCCCTTTCGAAACACATATGTGTCGTCGAGAGAATGCCGTGTTCCTTTGCAAAAAATCGCACACAGGATATTACTATCGGCTTTATACCTTTGGCTATCGTGCCAACTAGGCAGAATGGCTCATAGGATTCAATATCTTTCGGAATGAGTACAAGATACGTTTTTTTCCAAGCAAAGGGGAGGCAGCCGCCGGAATGCCACCAGGGCTTAATGCCCTACCGGTATTCAATCTTTCCCCGCAGCGAGTACCTTAGCCAAGATTAACTCTGATATATAATCCTCGGCCGCTCTAATTCTATACAATGTCCTGTCAAGTAGAGGATGTTAACCGAATAGCTTGTTAATTACTCAGATATGTTCATTGGGGGTACGTATCCCTTATTTTTGATTCCCGGTGCGCCGCATATCATCTTTTAGGTCCGTCCTTATGGGTCCTCCTGAAGCTCTAACAAGAACTCCCTTTTGCAGTGATCCCCGAGGCGCTTAAACTCACAGTAAAGCTGTATGACACAAATTTCATCCGTGTGACTGCTTTCTGCCCTGGTGGCTTTCATTATAGCTCAGATGCAGGGTTTCTGGGCTAACGCAATCTCCTTGTTCTACCAGCACTTAGTTGAGGCAGGCCGGTAGCGCATGGAATGTCCGCGGTCTTCGTATGACCTGCTATAAACATTTTTACTCTGTGATCACTAACTTTAATATGTTTGCCAATACTTACAGACTGGAACACCAAATGTAAATAAAATGACTTTTAGTATGGAATATTGTGATTTTTACCTATCGCAAAACACTCGCTATAATATATATATATATATATATATATATATATATATAGTTAGTCAAACATTGTGTTGGATGCATAAAGCGATTTCAGACATGCATTTCTCATATGCCGTGCTATCTCATTCTGTCAATGGAAAAATGCATTCCATATCTTCGAAGTATGTATTTTTTTGAAGCAAAAATTGGCCAAAGTGGTTTTCAATAATTTCCAAACTCTTAGAGGTTTTTTATTTAAAAAATGCAGGTCTGCAGCACAAACTATACACTGAAGAAACAGTTCACAGAGTCGCGCACAGTTTTAGGCCCATCGCTGCAGTTGCGTTTGCTCACAAGAAAGCAGACGTTGAATTAAGACATGTTTAACTTACTACTTATTCTCTTTCTTCCTAATTCTACCAATCGATTAAGCATAACCTCCATCGGTTTCACATTTGCTTGCCTAAACACAATACTCGCGTACTTAATAACGCCCTACGCATAGCAGCTCAGATAATATAAATGTGAACTATTGAGATTAAAGCTGGATCAGAACGCCTCCGCCATCTGGGAGAGTCAATACTTTAGCCTTTTACACGGTGAACTGCTGCGGCGTTCTGTTGGGCGGGATACATCCACGTCCCAAGATTCGTGCCTTATCTCCTTAGTGATAATCTCTCTATTATTGAAAAATGAGGCTGTACAACGTCGTCTTCTCTGAAGACGACACACAACAAAGTCGAAACGTTGAGCGAGCGAACAGTCTCTCCTGCTTTCCCTACTTCATAATCAACTGTAGAAGTTTTCTCATCAAAGAACTTCTTTTCTGTAACTCTCTGCACTGTATTTCCATGATCTCACACGAAACTGACAAATGCCGATTCCCTTTGACTTACAAACCTTAAACAGCACACGGCGTACTATGAGCACATACGGTATGCGTCATACGTTTTGCGGTAAGTCTAAGGTACGTTTCCTTACTTATCCCGAAGATTATTGCGAGCTACGTCTTTAGATCATATAAGATTGTTTTTTAGCTTATTTAATCACTTAAGGGTCTATACCGTCCTTTTTTTGTGCATGGTTGTGGTCTCGCTGTTTTTCTGATCCATATTTGGATTTAGAGTACAAACGCAATATATATATATATATATATATATATATATATTTATATATAGGGGCATTCAAACCTGGATTGTCCACGAAAGCAAATGTTTCAAGGCTATACCGGCCTACATACATGCGTACGCGGCCCTCCGTAGCCTACCTTCAGTTCTATGTGATATATGCATGATACTTGTATCGACGGGATAAGGCAGGTGGGCAGTTGTGTGAATGCACGCTCGTCCTGTTCGTCGAGCATACTCAAACTGCCTTGACTTTAACGTTCAGCATGTTGAGGATATATGGTCCTCAACGTGGTCGCAACAATACGTTACTGGCCAGTGTGGTAGACCTGCTTTGATCAAAGAACGGCATAAACCTACTTGTTTTCTCTCGCTCTCTCTCTCTCTCTATATATATATATAGTGTGATTCAGGGAGTTTTGTACTTTATTCGAGGTTTGATAGAACTCGGCAAGAAAATAATTTTTCCCTATGGAGGGAGGACGCGGCAACGTCTTGTTTAGGAGTGAGGATGAAATGTATAAAAGTCGTTATTCTACCTTTTTCTCCTACATAGTTGTGCAAAATCTACGTTTGCGGGAGAACCAGTCAACGCATGAAGGTACCGATTACACCGGCGTGTTCGGAAGACACTTCACTAGCTTGCGTAGCAAAAAGCCAATACACAGGTTGAGAAAAGTCATAAAAAGTCGATATGTTGTTATGTCTTACGTTAACGCTTTGTTGTGAAAAATCGTAAAATTTTTCCATTACGACCAAAACTGTATGTCCAAAAGACCACTCTCACGCAATGGCAAATTTAATGCCCACCACTTTAGTACCAAAGTGATGATGCTGCGTTACGTAGTTGCCAAGTCACTAAGCTTTTTCGATAGCCATATCGAAAGCGAAGGCACGCATATTTCCATAGGGCGTATGAGAAAGTTAGGTACATTTTTTGAGGTTTGGTAGAACTCAGCAAGAGAATCATTTTTCCGAGTGGAAGAAGGGGGCGGAAACGTCTCGGCAAATGTTTACGGTTCTGAACGTGAAAACTTGCACGTAAAACATAACAACTATGACTGTCGAAAACGCTTAGTGACTTGACAACTGCGTAACGCAGCACCATCACTTGGTACGAAAATGATGGGCATTAAATTTGTTATTGCGTGAGAGTGGTCTTTTGGACGTAGATTTTTGGTCGCAATGGAAAAATTTTAACGTAAAATATCGACTTTCCATGACTTTCCTTAATCTGGGTATTCGCTTTTTGCTACGCAAGTTAGTGAAGTGTCTTCCGTTGTGCAGAATTTTTCTCCGAACACGCCGGTGTAATCGGTTCCTCCATGCGTTGACTGGTTCTCCCGCAAACGTAGATTTCGCACAACTATGTAGGAGAAAAAGGCAGAACAACTACTTTTATAAACTTCACTCTCTCTCCTAAACAAGACGTTTCCGCGTCCTCCTCCATACGGAAAAATTATTTTCTTGCCGAGCTCTATCAAACCTCGAAAGAAGTACAAAACTCCCTGAATCACCCTGTATATATATATATATATATATATAATATATATATATATATATATATATATATATATATATATATATATATATATATACAGTCCCCGAAAAAAATATAGGGCCACTCATTTTTGTTACATTTCACGCATTTATTATAACCAATCGTGTAAAGATCACAGTGATACATGCTCACAGAGTAACAGCGGAAACTTCTATCGACATTTGAAGTCTCGGATTACTTTGAACCACGAGATTTTCACATATGGCACAGCTATACCGCGAAAAAATGATAATGCCACTAGCAAGATACCTGTTTTAACAAATTAATTAAGCGGATTAACGGCATTTGGGCTAATTTCACGGCATTTAGCAACTATACTTAATACTCAGTGAACTTTCCATTAAGTCTGATAACCTCAAAAGTGCGGTTTGGTATAGTGTTAAACAAATTTTGGATGACATTTGCAAGAGCTCGTCCCAAGCCTCGAAAATTGTTTTTTATCCGTGTAAACTTATTGTTCGAGCTAGCTCCACACATTCTGGATCATATTAATTTCAGGTGAGAGTGCAGGCCAGCGAAGGACTTCAATGTGACGTTGGTCGAACCAGCTTGCGATCCGCCTGGCGGTGTGAGTCGGGGCGTTATCGTGCGTAAAAACGAAGTCTGGCCCTCCCATCAGCTTAAAATGCGCCGATTGCTCTTTTAGTAAATCTCCGTAGCGCGTCGAATAAATACGACCGTCTAAAAAAACCATCGGCGACTTTGTATAATACCGGACAGCAGCCCAGATCACCACTTAACCGCCACCTGAGTGACGTTTTGACAAAATTCGTTTTTCCTTGCGGACTTCAAGCAAATAATAGTTACGTCGATCCGGTTCATCAAAGTTAAACTTTTTTCATCCGAAAAAAGCACTCTGTGTCACTCAGTGGTCCATGACATCGTATCGTGGGCACTTAGTTGTCCATGACATTTTATCGTGGGTGAAGTCAAGACGAGCTTTCATCGGTCAGCGGTGAATCGTTGTTTTTTCTTGAGTATTTTGCCAATGTGTCTTCCTGAGGAAGCTTTGCACATTTCGCACGTTCGTTTGCACGTCGGCCGTTGCCGCAATCGCCCTCGCCGAGGGCGCAGAGTTCGACGCTTTCTTCAGAATTGCAGGTTGTTTCGTTCCAAAATAGAATTTGGACGCCTGAACTCTTTTTTTTACGGCGTATTTTTTGCCTAAATTAACAAAATTATTTACTTCTTAGTCACAACGCCTTAATTGACGGGAAATTTTGCGATTAGAGAGGCCGATGTTCTTATAAGCCTTGATATGGGCCTTTTCTTTACCCAAGAGGCGCCAGCCTAAACCTATCGTTTCAACAAAGAAAAAACTTCTGGTAGGAGGTCTGCCTTTGTTTCTGTCGAGCCGTTAAATGAGCCCAAACGTTGTTATTCCACTCAATTCACTCGCTAAGACATGCATCTTGGTGGTGACTTTATAATTTTTTCGCAGCGTAGCTGTGCCAAATGTCGAAATCTTGTGTTTTAAGATAACCCGATACCCCAAATGTCGATAAAAGTATCCGCTGTTACTCTGTGAGCATGTATCATTATGATCTTTACACAATCGGTTATATAAAATGCGTGAAATGTGGCAAACATGGGTGGCCCTATATTTTTTTCAGGGACTGTATATATGTTGTTGCAGAGGAAATAATACGAGTTTACTAGGAAAGGCTGGCTCAATATGTTAGGAGTGAGCTAAAACATATGCGCGGATATAACCGTACGTATATTATTGTCAAGGGAGATATTTAAATAACTTTGTATGCTAGCACCTTGAAATGTACAATTGTACATGCGTGAACATGTAGTTACTACTGTTAATTATATTATCAATACGCTTTATTCTTTATCATTCTGGAATCAAAGGTCGAATGTTTAACCTAATGAAAAGCATTTTCACTGCAAACTACATCACAATCAGAAATGGGCCTCACTGCATTACGCAAGAGGTTAAACAGACAATTGGGCTAGCACACGGCAAACCCTTTCGTATGCATCCTCTATGTCGCAGAATTAAGCCAAAAACTTCGATACGCTAAAGCCCCGCATGTATTCTACGCTGACGATCTTCTTATAGCGGCCAAGTCAAAACCACATCTACAGCTTTACTTGAATGAAATGAGTCAATGCGCGCACGGTATAAGCTGACAGTCAATATATCCGAAACAAAAATTCTTCGATTTTCCCGAGGAGATCGATACTCCAATCTTGACTTATAGGGCATTACTTTGAAATAGAAAACTGTGTATGTAACTATTGTGGAACGTGTAATGTGTACCGATACACCATTAACAGGGAAACTGAAACTAGTTCGATGCATGCAGTAGTGAAAGATGTTAGTAGCCGACGTTAATTTTAGGCAATATCTACCAATTTCTGGTGAAATCAAGTTGTATATTCTAAAATTCTATTTAATCTTTATGGGACCATATGGTTCAGATTTCGTTACGTTGCTAAACACATCGGAACAATATTCTTCTCACGACGCGTAGCCGCATGGATAACGTTGATCATCTTTATCATCGGTTCAGCATGACTTTTCTCAAGCTGGACGTCGTCACTTAACATTTTACACTTGATATAACTCTACGTCAATATTTACTGCATTTCAACGCCTGGAGTGCAGCAAACCGCATGGCTATCAATGCAAGGAAAACTCAAGTGGTGGTCTTCGGAAAGGGTAACGCCATTCCTCGAATGCCACCTGCAATCATAAATGGCCACCTGACACAACCAAACGGCTGTGTCAAGGTTCTGGGTGTAACAGTAGATGCTTAACTTTCTGGCAACGCGCATGTAGAAACCCTTATCCGTCGACTTGCTCCGTCATCACAAACTCATCAAGATATATCAAGAGCAAAATTGGAGCACCTTCATGCAAGGTGCTCTACAACGCTTTCTTTGAGTCACCTTACGTACGGATCAGAATTTTGGACTGCCTACAGTAAGGGTTGGGCAGAGTGACTGAGTGTGGCACAGGGGCGTTCTTTTTCGTATGTTTCGGGGAGCGGCCAGTCGAAAGAGAAAACAACACAGTATATTAGATATAGAAAATACAAGGCAGCCAAGCTTTTGGCGTTCGAGCTGTCAGATCCCGGAATACTCTTCCGGTTAGCATGCGTTGTTTGAAATCCTTAAACCACTTCAAGGAAAATTTAAAGTCACACCTATTACACTGTAAATAATGGGTACACTAGTCGCCCTAAATTGACTCTTGCATAAAGGTAAACAAAAGTAATTTCATTCCGGCTGCAACTTTTTCCAACACAATGGTAACTGTAAACGGTTTTAAATTACTATAGACTCCTTGCAATATTCTATCTAGCTTTTTATCTATGCAACTATTTTAGTGCCTGCTTCTAAAGTTGGCAGCACCTTAGGTAGTGTACTGTCTGTAACAGTTTTAAAAGTGTGCTTAAAATCGAAATACATTACTTCAAAATATCTTGATTCGTGCACATGTCCTGCCCAGTCACACTGCGTCTCCAAGAATTGGAGTGTGCATCTTTCGCCCGGACTATAAGCAAATTGTTTCTTTGTGATCAATCCTTACACGTTAGCGTCTTGATATATTGCCGTGGAACTGAGTCTCTTTTAGAGTTTACAAGCCATAAGGTTGAGCGAAATCCGTCCCTTATTTTTGCAGTCTTACTTATTTGCCCGCTTGTGTACTGGGCTAACAACCGTCGACCGAAAAATGTTCGGCACCTTCAAATCTTCAAACGAACAACGAAATGTCAAACATAATGGGTGACATATCAAGAACTCAAGCTACTTGAGCACGATTGGCGGCACCTCATGTGCCAATAGCCCTCATGTGGGCTATTGCTTGCCTGAGGTTTCACGCTTTTTAAATGTTTTAATATATTTTCTGTTAATATTAATCACAACCGTTAAGCCGACATAGTCATCTGGACCATGCGTAACACCCGAATTTTGCAGACATAGTTTATAACCAGATGGATAGGTTTGTGCAAATGTGTATTTTTAGTTCAGCTTTTTCGCAATCACCGAAAGCAAATCAATCGTCGAGGCGAATTAATGCAAAATCATTTTTTTACAGGCATATTTGTGAATTGAGTTTACATCGCTGTTTAGAACCACCACGTGCTCTTCTAGAGTTTTATTTTCAAAATCATGTTTTCTTGTTGAGTTCTTTCTGAGGCTGGCAAACGTTTTATTCATTGAATTCACGATCAGCAACTGTTTCAATTTTTCAATTCAATTCAATTCAAACAGTTTATTCATTCCAACACACGTTCCTTACAGAACATCCGTGTTTCATACATTGTAGTATTTGTCATCCCAGTTTTCTAAAAAATAATAATAATAATAATAATAATAATAATAATAATAATAATAACAATAATAATAATAATAATAATGATAATAATAATAATAATAATAATAAATAATAATAATGATAATAATAATAATAATAATAATAATAATAATAATAATAATAGTAATAATAATAATAATAATAATAATAATAATAATAATAATAATAATAATAATAATAATAATAATAATAATAATAATAGTAATAACCTGCATGTCTTAAAATGTGTTATCGATCGGTACGTTGTTCACTGAGTAATTTTTGATGCCATCTCTTCTTAAATAAATTAAGTGATCTACATTCTCTTAATTCAGTATCGAGAGCGTTTTTGAATGATAGTGGCGATGATGATTTTTAATAGATGATATGCGGCAAATATTCTTTGGCGCAATGTAGCTAGCTGTTCTTGACGTTTGCTTAGGGCGCTTGCATCCAGCTATAAAAGAACTCCAGCAGCCGACGATCGAAGATAGGTTGTTTGGCCTCCAAGTCCTCTCGGATGTCCGCGAAGCATTTAACACAGCGAACTGGGGAGTGATCATGTAAGCTCTAAAGATAAAGGGTATTGCGACATACTTGAGGCACATCATCCTCTCTTACCTGAGGGGCACAGAGGTGGCGGCCGGACAACAACAACAACAACAACAGGTGTCTAGCTGGGGTCTTTTCTCGGACCAGTACTACGGAATCTAGCGTACGACGGCATCCTTGAAATATAGGGTCTGAGGAAACCACTATCGTCACCGAGGCAGTCGGCCCGACAAGTGTACTAGCCGGCCAACAGGGTATCGACTCGGTTGGCGAGCGTCGCTAGAAAAGTATCACGTAGACAACAGGTTCTGGAGTGCCTATATACTGCACAGCTAGAATATGTGAATGACCGACGCACGTCAACGCACGAGGCGGCCCAGCTACAGTAACAGTTCAAACACGAGTAGACTAAACCACAGTAAGTGTATAGAAAAATCTACCGGCCGTACTCTCATTGGTGACACGTTGGTTACACCCTGCCCTGCTGCCTAGCTCAAAATACCTGCGTGTGTAATAAATTCATACGTCTGTAATAACGTAATTGTTTACTTTAAAGTGTGTACCATTGTGGCTTGCCAAAATCGTCGCCAGTTAAAAAAAAAATTAACTAGATCCTGGCAATACTGCCTAGACTTCCTACAACATCGACGAGCCTTATTTCTGCTAAAGCTGAGGTTTAAATACATATAGCGCATATCTGCGAGCAGAACCGGCAACGACATTGATCGCTTACTTAGTGAAATCCTTGGGTCGAACATTCCAAGCCATGCACAATGTGCCTTGTGTACATTAGGCTAGTTAGTGCATGCCATTCTATCCCAAAGCTTCCTGGCGAGGTAAACATTCAACTGCGCTACCTCTGCCGAGGGCTCGGTAAATTTTGCCTGCCACCCTAACAAAAAAATTGCTGAAGTGGTCCTGTAATAAATGACCTAAGCCTGACTCTGATTGTTTCCACTGCCGGCCCACAACCCGCTAGCAGGTACACAAAGCGGCTTCTTGCCGTCCCCGGTAAGCAAAGAATTCGCTCTATATATATATATATATATTTATTTTTTCGTAAGGCTATTGCTCGTGTACGGTTTTTTCATTAATTAAGGCTAATTTTAATCCACTCCGGCATTTACCTTGTTTAAATTGTAATGTAAATTGTAATGTAAAACATCTCTCTAGCTGCGCAACATTTGCCGCTGACAGATGGCCGCGCACCGTGCCAAGGCTGTAGCTCCACACTGGCACAATATTTAACTCAAAAAGACGCACGACCGGCAAAAGTTACCAACCTTACATATTCTAACATTGTTTTGGTATTTGAAATGACGTTGAACGCTGTCGTATTCTACATCTGTTCACGTTTTGTATAATATGGGAAGTCACGACCAGTGCATAGATTACACCTGGAACCGTAACAAATGTATGACTGTGTGACGCATGTTAAAGTATTGCTTCTACCCATCTGGGCTGCACGCCATTAACCGACCATCCATCACAGGAAGAGACTCGTGCTTTAAAGAGCACAGACATTAGCGCGCCATCCATGATTTATGAATATACTAGTAGGAGTACAACGACAGTCGTGTTATGAAGCCGATATGCATATGTCCTCAAACAACTACCATGGCAATCACAGGAATAGCCTAACATTGCCCCACATATCAAGACTGAACGGTGGCCCACAGTTGGTGTGGTGTCGAGCCCGATGGCGTGATGCATGAGTCTGCGCCTCGCAATCGGAAGAGACACATAGGTGCGCGGGTTCGAGCCCCATTGTTGCACATTTGTATTTATGGGGGTCCGTCTATGAAGCAATGCGAAAAGCAGTCTCGTGGACGTTAAATCTTGGCTCAGTGTTAGCCTGAAAACTTAACTGTACAGTTGGCGTGGTACGCTCAGGAACTGTATGGAAACAAAACACTAACGTGAAGCATCGAGTAGGACAAGGGCTAACTGGAATTATTAATAATGGTTATTTTTATTTAAAAATTTCAAACAATCTCAAACTAAACGAGTTAACCAATTTCGTTTGCCTTCAAAAAGTGCTCTCCATTATTTGCCCATTAAATTGTTTGTCCACAATGGAGAAGACGTTTCACATAGTCGCAAAATATGCATTTTTGGTCACTGGTAACAGTTCGATTCAGGAACGGACACTCGCTGTTTCTAGCAAGCCAAAAAGGGCATTTTGCTGGCCACTGAACTTTGTTGCGCGCGACCAAATCACGAGGTACCCGTTCGTTCGACTTTGACACGAAACCGTAGGCGCGACGTCAAATTACGAGGGTTTTATGTCACGCCCCGAAGTCCACCAATTAGCGCGTAGTCACACGGAGATGCCGTTCTACTGGTCTTCCTCGAGCGTAATAAGCCCTTCAGAGTGGGAATTATCCAGAAGGCTTAAGAAACGGAACGGGACATGGACAACCCATTATAGCGCAAAGTCCTGACGAAATGCTGTGCTCGCCGAACACGATTGTTTCGGACAGTCTCTGCAGCGGTAAGGCTTTTAGGGAAAAAAAAGACGTATACACATTTGCTTGATTTGGGCAAAACCACATCTAAAATTGGACATTTAAAACAGACCCAAGCACCCAAAAATCCAGCTACTTTCGGTCCTACCTAATAGATCGCACATGACTAGCGCATATCTTAAAAGACACGCGGTTCGGCACATCTTGTACGCACGATTGCTGCAGCTGCTGCTGTTGCAGTAGTAGTGGTAAAATTCGGTACTGGTTTTGCGTTGGCTGTTGTTATCGTCGTCCTTGTTGGTATTTCCGCCCTTGTATATGCTATTGCTGTTATTTTGACGTTTGTTGTTAGTTTGATTTCCTACTGCTGTTTTAGCAAACCAAAGCAATTCTAACAGCGTGTGAAATTTGACGTTTGTTATGGTCTATTGTTTCATAACGTCGTTGTTTTTGATTTGCTTTGATTTGTTGCTAATTTGTTTGTTATGACTGCTGTGCTAGCAACAGTAGGAGACATAGTAATAAAAGTACGTAGTGAAGAATTTGTTGCTGTTGTTGTTGTTGTTGTTTCTGCTGTTTGCTGCTAGGCAAGTGGAGCTGCCGCCAAAACGAGGAAGTCGTCCCGGCCGTACTGTACCGCCCAGTTGGGGCGCCTTGCAGGCAGTGCGGCCTTGCACCTGATGTGTTGTGGCAAAACTGACGCATTCTGACGCTATGTGCTTCTGTCAGCTTCGAGTGTCCCTAGGAGACTCATGGCAAATGCCAACGTGCCTTGAGCATAATGCCGCAACTCAGCAAACGTTGACGGATAGCTAGCGGCCTGCAATGCAGCCCACACACGAACTGATACCCTCACATTTGTTTGCGTACAAGTCTGCGTTCCTACCCTTGTTGTTCATATTTACTCGTCTTAAAATGATATAATATATGGCTATAATTATTTCGGTAAGCCTTAGGGTAGTGTAGGGCTGCCAAATCGTAGATAGATCGCGTTACGCAAGAACGCATAGAGATTGCGAACATTTATCATACGGCGCAAAACTCCGTCCGGGCATACGGACTGTTTTACAGAACACCTTTAGTACCTGATGTGCCAAGCCGTGAAAAACGACAAAGCGCTCCCTTGGCTGACAACGTAGACATTGTGGTTGACAGTGTGGAACAATATCTGGAAACATCGGTTTGGCGACGTGCCCAACAACTGGTTCTGCGGCCCGCCACAACCTTGTGTATCCGTACTAGGGTCAGCCGACGTAGACGTTTAAGTTTACGGGCCTCGGGCTTGTCTAAACTTCGGCAATTGGGCTTCCGAAATGATGCAGCGTGAGACTTATCGTACAAATTGATTTTTTTGACGAGGTCTACTCTGAATGGAAGTGTAAGTAGTCAAAACTGTCGCATGTGGACAACCGATAACCCTTCCGCGATTTGCGAGAAGCCGTTACATTTGCCATATGTGACCTTCTGCTACGGCCTTTGGTATATAGAAGTCATTGAACCCAATTTTTCACGGTAAATGGAAAATGTTATCGCAGCATGATCCTTATTTGTCTTTGGCCGAATTCAGACGGAACCGATAGAAGTGAACTTTAGTCTCATCAGGTGGTGACACGAGCTATACAGCCGGCGAGACAATTAAGCTATTAAGGGTATAATATCCTGTACGGGGAAACATTCACTGGCCTTCAAGATATTGCTATGTAACGTTGTTCGATTTTTACTAAAAAGACTTTGAATAGCAAAAAATAAATAAATTAGTCTACGCTAACAGTTCCACGACCATCAGCGGACTGAAGATAAAAATTGAGGCTTGCCTAAAATAAACCGTAATCAAGTCAAATTGAGTCAAATTTTAGTGGGAAAAAGCTAAACCATTTGATGTTTCGTATACAGCTCGTAAAAACAAAAAGTCACCACCTCACTGATATCGTATTTTTTTAATTATATCTATATATACGCTTTACAGATCGAAAATATCAGTGAGGTGGTGACTTTTTTTTGTATATATATATACAAAAAAGTCACCACCTCACTGATATCGTAATTTTTTAATTATATCTATATATACGCATTTACTACCACCATTTATATAAACAATGGTTTACAAATCAAAATGATTTATATATATGTATTTAAATGATTCGGCCAAATGCGAATTATGCCTCTTTGGCGCTACCCTTGAGGCTCCCGAAGTACAGTCACTCTGAGACCTTCTGCCCGGCTGCAAGCTAACCGTCAAGGACGATCTGAAGCTACTTTTTTTTCTTCTTGAGGAGGTTTAGGGTTTAAAATACATTTACGTACGACTGAAAGAAAGCATAACAGGAGTTGGTAAGCCCCCTAACATGCCAACGCTCAGACAGTGTGGGACTCAGCCACCTAACGGCAAGTCTTGGCGCTTGACAAGAGTCGAACCGAAGGATTAAGACAATACCCACTAAAACCCTACATATATAGACGGCAGTGCCGCGTCCCAGTTTTTGACCGACGTAAACATGTACGTGACTAGCTCTCCCAGCGTGTTCTTTCTGGGCAAGCCTCGTCTGGTCTCGGGCCATGCGGCGCCTCGCAATACTGTATGTTCCGGGGTGTCCACCTCGTCAAAGTACAAGCATTGCGTTGTCTCAGCCTTCCCTATCTGATTTAGATACACCTGGAAATCGCCGTGACCCGTGAGGACCTGGGTCAGGTGGTATGTGAGACGGCCCCCGAGACGATTCATCCATTGGCGAATGTTCGGAATGAGGTTCCTCACGAGCGCCCCTGGTTGCTCGTTTGGGATGCTATCCCACTCTTTCTGCCACCGATCGAGTGTCACCTCGCGTTCTTGTACGAGCTTCCTATCTGGGTTAACCCACTAGTGCCGACGTTCGGCTGCCTTTAGGTCCCAGGGCACTGTCTCCGCCAGCACGAGCGAGGCCGCCGTGCTGATGGTGCGATGCCCCCGAATTATACGTAGGGCTCCGACCCGCTGGACCTTTCTCAGGATCTTTTTAGTAGCGTCTGTATCCATTGTAGGCGACATCCAAACGGGCGAGCCAAAAAGGATGATCGACTCGGATACGGACATCAAAAGTCTCCGGACGCTATCTCTCGGGCAGCACGTGTTGGGCAGTAGACGGGCGATGTTATTAGCCGTCTTTTGCGCCTACCTTGCCGTGTCCTTTAGTCCAATTTTTACGCCCGACAGCGTGAGCTATAGAGGAGCACATTTCTTCTTCCCGATGAGTAGAATAGCTTCACTCTTCTGTGGTGCGAGTGTTACGCCGGCACCTCTCATCCACTTATCGATATCTGCCAGCGCAATGTTGGCGTATGTCTCCAGCTCTATCTTAGTTCTGGCCCTGATTGTCACAGCCAGATCATCCGCGTACGCGATCAATTCCACTCCCGGTGGAAGATACTGGATGTTTAGGACGTCATCGTATGCCAGATTCCAAAAAAGAGGTCCAATGATTGAACCCTGCGGCACTCTGGCAGTCATCTCCACCTTGGTACGCCCGTTCTCTTCCCGTCTATTGCTCAGGTAGTCGGAAACCAACCGCACCAGATATGGTGGGACATGCTTTCGCCGGAGCGTCTTGAGAACCACTTTCCACGGGACACTGTTAAACTCATTTTTTACATCTAGCAACACCACTAGGAACAAATCCCTGGTTTGTCGAGTAAATTTATTGATAAGTTCGGCCTTTGCCACCACTTTGTGAATGGCCGACTGAACAAACCTATGCGTTCGGAATCCGAACTGCAATGTTGATAATAGTCCATTTTCCTCGGCAAAGGTTCTCAGCCGATCCTCCAAGATGGCTTCTACACCTTTGGCTAAAATACCTAACAGGCAGATCGGGCGATGTGTCCCGTTGCCTTTGGGTAGTAGTACTACCTCGGCGGCCTTCCAGCTCTCTGGAAGCTTACCCGTACGAAAGATATTTGTAATGATCCTCGTCAAAAGTGACGAATACTCTCCGAAGAAGAATTTCACCGCTTCTGGCGGTATTCATCCAAGCCCGGCGCCTTTCCAAGCTTAGTCCTGTCTGCTGCAGCTAAAATTTCGCCCGTAGTGACCTCGAGGGACGTCGTTATCCGGTAAGGTCTCAAATTCTGTTCAATCGAAATGCGGGTGCTGTGGGAATAGAGTGTTAGTCACCCGAAGCTTGTCGTCCTCCTCCAGATGCTCACGCTTTGCTCCACCTATCTTGCCCCTGACGATCTTGTATGGCTCGCCCTAAGGATTCGACTCTAGCTTCTCGACCAAATCGCGCGAACAGGTTTTCTTGCTTTTGCTAATCTCTCTTCGCAGGCAGCCCTCCGCCCTTTTGTACTCAATGCCCAGTTGGCGAGTTCGCTCGGAGTCCCCTTCACTTCTACGCGCGCGGGTGTAGTTACTCATGCACTCTGAACGAGCCGAGGCAATAGCTTTGTTCCACCAGAACACTGGCCTCGGTTTTATGCTACGTCGAGCTGGAGGAGTAGATGCTTTTTGGCACGCCCGTCGGTCTCCAGCAATCCTTCCCACGATTCCTTTAACAGTTCATTACTTTTAATGCGCCACACATGTCGCCTGACTTGAGGTCGTGTCGCCTTTCTTTTACCTTGAACTTCTCTTCCTTGTTTAGCACTCGCCAACCAACAATCGTTTGCAGCCTGCGATGCCTTGCAGATTGTAAGGTCAATCCAGGATTCTCTTCCCCTTGAGGAGCAGTACGTAGCTTCACCATTGTTCAAGGTCACCATGTCCTCTCTGGCTAACCACTCCATAACAGCTTGCCCCCTGCTATTAGTTCGCCTCGAGCCCCACACAGGCGACGCAGCGTTGAAGTCACCGGTAAAGATAACTAGCGGCTCCAGGCTGGCCCGCGCACACATTGTGACGTCCTCAAGTAGCTCCTGCAGGTCCGCTAGTGTACCATTGTGGCTAGTATAACAGGAATAGATGCCACCCAAGCCTTTGAATTCAACCCAGGAGAATCCTTTGCCGCTTCCTTTTCCAACTACTTTATATTTACGACTTCTTTTACTCTCTACGATGCAGCTAGTTTTATCGTCGTCAACCGTCCATACATGCGCCTTGCGCTTGGCAAGGGTAATGTTGGGCTCGCTCAGAAGGCATAGGTTTGCCCTACGGCGTCCAGCAATCGTTTCAAGCATATGATGGGCACCTTTGCTACGGTTGCAGTTTAGCTGCAAAATGCTGACGTAGTCCTGTTTACTGGCCATCATTTTTTCGTAGGCTTCGACGTCCGGCATTGCGTATCGGGAGAACTATGGGCACGCTTCAGGCGTCCACGCTTATCGCGCAGGAGTTGCTTGAAACCTTCTTCGTCCATGGTGGTTTCCGCGCCAGTGTTTGATACTTCTTCTTGCGCCGCTGCTCCTGCCGGCGTTTCCTGCGCAAGCACCTGCCTAGTCTCTTCCGCTATCGTCGCCGCTGTAGCCACCTGCTTATGAGGGGAGGAGAGACTGCGCCCCTTTAGGATCTATTCTCTCCACCTGTCCGCACTTGTGGCGAACCCAACTATCGACTTGTGGGTTCGTGCACTCCCAAGCGCGGTGGTCAATACGCTGACATTGCGGGCAGTACGGGACCGATCACCACACAACTATGGGGCAGGTGGACCACCCCATTACAAGTTGGCCACCGTCCAGTAGTCTCTTAGCTGCACCCGTCGATGCCGTAACCGTCACGGTTAGTTTCCCGCCGCTGCACTTGCGCGACTTGTCTATCTCAACAGTACCGTTGTTACCCACGAGCGAAACGACGGCTTTCGAGATGTTTTCCTCGGTTGTCTCTTGAGGGAGCTGTCTGATTAGCAGCCTCCTCTCTCTCAGACTAACCTTGTCAACGACGGCCTCCTTGGTAAGGGCGTCTACGAAGGTTCTTGTACCGCCGACAGCCTTCTCCGAAACGACAAGCCTAACGTCTCCGCTTCCAAGCTTCTGCCATTGTTTTACCTCTATCCCATGCTTCTTGATATCGAGCCTCTGCTGAAGCCCCAGGACATCCGCATACGAGGCGGTCCCAGTCTTTCTCAGGACGATTGAAGAGGTAGTCTTCTCCTCCTTGCCCCACCTCCTTTTTTTCTTCGTGTCACTGCCGTTCTGGCCGTCGGCACCAATCACCTTGCGTTCATTCTTGCTGGTAGTCAGCCCGAGGTGAATCCCGAATTGTCGGGCAAGGCATTCAAGCAGTTTCGGGCAGTATGGTACCCGCCTTCCTGCTCGCTGGTCAAATAACAGGGAACCGGGCTGTTACCCTGCTCGACCCCACTTGAAATCGTTACCTTATTAGCTTTATGGAGAAGGCTCTTGAGAAGAGCGTTCTCTTTAGCCAGGTCATGCTCTTTGGGGAGACGGAGAGCAATTACAGCCCGCGTAGTTACTTCACCTTCAGCACCCCTTTCCGTGACATAACGAGCCAGGATCTCGCCGACCTTTTGCCACCGAACTGCACCGACATGTTGTCCCACGTCACAGCATCGTCCTTCGGGACCTCCCGAACTATTAGTAGTCGCATTGGACTCTCTTTAACGATACTGGACTTGCGCAACTTGGTGTGCGTGTACACCTGTTCAGGCCAATTGGTCTTCACAAGCGTAGACAAATCCTATTTCGAGTTACAGCCGAAAATAATTTTATTGATTTCGTTGACTAGGCCCTTCGCAACTTATTTTATTGAGACACGGTCCGTCTCGCAAGCCGCATTGACCATCTTGGGACGTGGCTTCTCGCAGATGCAGTTACTAAGGAGAGCCGCTGCGGTAGAACTCCGTTTAGATTTATCTTCTAGCATCTCCCTTTCTTTTTGGTCGTCCTCTTCTTTTCTCATGGCGGCCTTCATTTCTGCCAGCAGAGGGAGCATCCTTTCTTTGATAGTCACATGTACATTCTTGGTGCCAATGACCTCTTTGTACGCGGCCTCAACCACAATCCCAAGCTGTTTTAGCATTCCGTTGTAGTTGACATCAAAAAGGGCGCCTTGAGGTAGCACCGTGCTTGCCTGACTGTTTTCCTCCTTCTTCTTTCCCCTTTTTTGTTTTGTGGTCAGTTTCTCCTCTTTGCCTTTAACTGTGGTTCTCCCTTTATCCGCCGGCTTCCCTCTACCCGCAGACTTTTTTCGGTCGCAACAACGGCGTCCCCGTTTACGTCCATAAAGGCCTCTTGCTCCTCCACTTCTCCCATTCTCTTGTCCGGCGGAGCCCGAAAGGACGACATGACACTCCCTTTTTCGATCGTTCCACCGTCCAACCACCACTTATGGCCTAACTACCAAAGTCGATGTAAAACGGCTATCCCTGGTACAACTCGCAAAATAAATCGGTCGGTGACTATGAGAGCAGTATTGCGGGATACGGAAACCAGACCGGATCTAGGTCGCAATGCCCACTTGATGGACCGCCTCACAGGTCCGCACTGGATGCGCTCGTCTGCACTGTCCGTCGGACTGCGCGCGAAGATGAGGCGGCTTCGTCCTCTTTCGCACACAGCGTTCGGCCAGAGCGAGACACAACTCTCAGCTAAGCCTACACCGTTAGGCACGGTGAAACCAAGATGGCGGCAACCACACAGTACTGCGCTATACCGTGGCTGACGCACAAGTGTACAAGAACACCACAGAAACGAAAACCACGTAGCTCACCCGCTCGCGGGACTCCGAGGGAGAGATCGGACAAATACGTAGTAATGTCTCTTTCACAGCCTCCTGGCAATTGCACAACACACGCGACCAAAATCACCCTAGTCTGTATTCGTAGTAAACCTTCTGAGAGTCACAAAATTCACGAAACTTCACCAACAGTTCCCCTTTTGTGCATAAAGTACTCCTAATCACCAAGTCTACCTGTTCCATACAAAGAAACGAATAAAGGAGACTCCTCTACTAATATCCGACGATTTTTTCCGGAACCGATCTCGCATGCGTCGGCACTGTTCGTCTGCTACACGAGACTATGATCTGGAGCTACTGGGTGTGCCAATTTGCCCCAAGGGACTCCCAGCAGCAATCAAGCGCTGGAGAATGAAACTGGAAAATGCCACCGCTCGTCTTTTTTTTCTAGGAGCTTATCGAGGACTTTTTTACTCAGGTACTTCTTTTCGTCCTCAAGACTCATCCACCTTCTTCGAGGAGCCGATTAATCTAATCGAACCGACGAGTTGCAAAGGCTCAACGATTTGACACCGTCTACCGTCGAGTCCCTAAATACATCTCTACAATTTTTTTTTGAAAGATTGGAAAATGCGTTTACGCACACTCGCCGATGTTTTGGCTGATAGAGTGAGACTAAACGCAGGAGAGAGAGTACATAACTCAATCTAATTTCAGCGCACTACCCACTAGAAACCACCCCCCAGAACCCCTTCTGGTTCAGAATTGTAAACCATTACTTCGAGAACATCTCTACCACGTAGCGCGCGAACCCAGGCATTACTACCCGTTTCTAAAAGGGGTCTTTTTTTTAATAAAAAATTTAAAAAAATTTACTGGCCCTGGCCGAGCCTGCCATAGTCTCATCAATGCTAAGCGCGGAAAAAAGGGCGATCCCCCCTTTAGATATAGCGGGAGTCGGCCAGTTTAAAAATCGCTTAGCCCGTCTTTAGATGAACCTTGAGGCGCGGTGCGGGGGTAGACCTGAAAACGTTCTATCCCAGCGTGACTGGAGTGCCCCTTTGCACTCTTTAACGAAGCTGCAGACGACACAACCAGAGCTTAAACGCCGTATCCGCCAAGAATTCATCCGCCTGATTACACGCGCTTTCCTGTGCCCCCATGGGTACCCTTATTGATGATGAGTCGATTCGCATAGCAGTAGGCCTACGACTAGGGGCAGACATAGTTAGTCCTCATCAGTACGTGTGGTCACCCCGTCGATAAGCTAGGACCCACGGACATCTATCGTGCATTATTATGGCGCCCAAGGTATGCCGCAATTAATGAGACCTTTAGCAGAGCCCTTAGATCGTGCGGTCTTCCGTGCATCCTTGACATTGGCTTATCTAATCCATCGTGATACGTGTAACGTATCCTAATGTATTATGCGGAAAATAAATTTGTTTACTATATATATATATATATATATATATATATATATATATATAGAGGTTCTATTTATTAAGAATACTGATGGAGCTACAATTGTCTCCTGAGAACGTGTGCACTGGGGATATTACTCTATCTCGTATAGAGTGGGTTGGGACCACTTCAGCAGCGTGCCCCGGACGGACGCCGCGTTCCCGCGTTGGACGTCAAGGTCGAGGCGCTGTCTCAAGAAAGCCGCAGATCTCTTGTCTCCGGTTGCGAGGTTCAGCTGCTCGCCGACTCTGTGGAGAAGTTTGCGAGTGAGGTTGCCTGGGCCGCCCAAGGTCTCGAAGGCTAGCGGTTGAAACTATATATATATATATATATATATATAATAGATATATGTATATATATATATATATATATATATATATATATATATATATATATATATATGTATATATCGACTTGTCGGTTGACATTCAATCCTTAATCGATTAACTATAGTCCAAAATTGACAAGCACTTTGCTGTTGCTTATGTTCATAGTCCCGAGCAGCGAACGCTATGGAACTATCTGCCGGTTAGTTATGCTTATGGAGTTATGCAAGATTCCCGAAACCAGCGTCACTTTTTATTACAAGTCTCCTATACAGGGTTAGTACTCTCTTCATTGAATAGGACCAACTAACGTGTCGAGGTCTAATATCGTTATCCCGTTATACAAGAAGAAAGGTAAAAGATCTCTCGCAATCAGCTATCCTCCCAGTTCTGTAGTCAATTACGCCTCACAAAAAGGTAATGCTACATCTAAATAGACACTTAGAGAATATGACTTCCTCTCTACCCATCAGTTCGGTTTATGAAAAGGCCCTTTTCGTTTTTTGACGGACTTAGCCCTCATACAGCTGTGGCGATGTGCTTCTTATATAGATATATATATATATATATATATATATATATATATACTACTTCCTGAAGCAAATGACCCTTGACCGTTACCAGTGCCGGGCTCGCGTGGGCGCTGCGCAGCGCATCACCGTATGTTCCACGTCGTCAAGCTTCCCGATGATGCACAGGACGCAAGTGTCCAAATCCGTCTCATGAATTCTAGTATGTAGGCCTAAAGCCGTGTAGGCGTCGATCTATTTCGAGCCATATACAAGGTCATTTTCGCCCAAACTAGCGCAACATACGGGAATGTTGACTCAGACACCGTCGCAAGATGTCTTCTCCTTGCATTAAGGATCTTCTTCCCTGGCAGTGATGCGGCTGCTAAAGGCTATTCGCAACGAAATCGCTAACCCAAATCTCGAAGCATGTCGCAGATAACTCTAGTTTGTTGCAACAAGCTGTCTTAGAATAGGAGTCGTAGATTTACGGCTACGATATCAAAACCCCAATCTGCGACGTGGTGCTTCAAACAAATGGGCAGCGACCAGACAACCAAAACGGAGTTTAATTCTAGAATATACCAGTATAAACACAGAGTCTCTGTAAGGCTTATGAATGCCAGATGTCATGCAGATTCACACGCTAAGCAATGCTGTGAAACCAATCCGTGCGTTGCCTAGGATGAAGCGAGGTGTATACCGGGCTCTAGGAGTTTTTTTACAATGCTCGGCTATCATCGCTGGGGTAGCGTAGAGCTCTACTGGGATGTATACTATATTGATTTTATATGCCTATATCAAGCTGTTCTAGATCTACAAGAAATCCTTTACATCGAATTATTGCCACGTGTTTTGAAATTTGCCACAAACGTAAAGAATTAAGAAGCTTACAGGAGACAAGAAGGCCACAACTCCTGGAAACAACTCCATGATTTTGCATTGCGACGACCTCGTGGTTCGTATTGTATTATTTTTGTTTTAGTTTTCTCTATATCTTCAAGCGCCAATTAAGAGCAGACACATGATTTGAAAAGCTTTATATGAATAACGCACTTATATGAATTGTATATCATCGTCAAAATAGAATATCATTACATTTTACCCGATTACAGGGATGAAATTCTGCTCTATACGCTCGTTGCATATATGCGTACTCGGCCTTCCGCTAGCCCACCGATTCTAGATATATACGAGTTTACGAGTGTAAAGTTATGTTGACGAGACAAGGCAGGTAGACGGTTAGGCGCTTGACCTTGTCTGCCTAATATCTCGAGCTACCTTGACATTTACGTTCAGTATGCTAGATATTTATGGTCCGCAACGAGGTTGCTACAATAAGACACATTACTGGCTAGTATATATATATATATATATATATATATTCAAAGACAACGTATTTAGATAGAGTAAATAACGCTAAGTTTACTGCAAAAGGTGGCTCACGATGTAAGAGGTGGGCTAAAACTTATGCAGGTATATAAACTACATTAGATTAGTGTCAATTATATTATTAATGCGTATTATTCAAGAAGTTGTTTAGTGTGCTTGCATCAAGTTTTTATTAAGTTTTACATCGAGTTTACATCAAGTTTACTCCACACATATGGTTCAGAGTTTGTTTTGTCGCTACAAATGTTGGACAAATATTCTTCACTCACAGCGCAGACGTAGGCGTATGAATAACGTTGAACATCTTCGACATCATTGTTCCTCAATCTCTCAAATATGTTGTCAAGCTGGACGTCATCACTTGGGGTTTCACACTTATATGCAATTCTGCACTATACGACGGTATATGCATATCTTATTGGGGTTGCATATGTTGTACGTATGTATGTGTATCTCTAAGCATAAAGAGATTGTGATCCAATTTGCTCGCCACTGGTCTGCCCGTCTATAAACGATGTCTGGTACGTGTTCTGTGTACTTCATAATAACAGGCGTCCTTACTAAATGTTTCTGATCCGTTTTTCTGGAATGCCTCCAATCGAGTAATTGTACTGTTTTTGAGAAAATGCAGTATAACGCACCATTCCTCAGATAGTTTGAGACCAATAGAGATATACCGCTTGCAAAACATATTTACAGGTTTCTTTTTTCTACATGTGAGTTGCGTTTCTGTATATTTTGGCATCATCCGCATATACCTCTTATTACACGTCTTCAGAAATAACAAGTTTTATTGAATTTATGTAAAATAAATTATCATCAATTATCAAGCTTAATTAGTGACATGTCGAGATCCCGAGCTGCTTGACCGCGATTGACGGCACTTCCTCTGGGGAAGGGGGTCTCTTTCTAAAACTGGCAAATGCTTTACTCTTTGTCCTCGCGATCAAGAACTGCTACAAAGTACATGCACATG
Organism: Dermanyssus gallinae; assembly: GCA_003439945.1. NCBI lineage: Eukaryota > Metazoa > Arthropoda > Arachnida > Mesostigmata > Dermanyssidae > Dermanyssus > Dermanyssus gallinae. The sequence continues at coordinate 35,020 of QVRM01006954.1, forward strand.
TTTGTCAATAGACGATATGCAGCAGATGTGAAGAAGTGTGAGAAGACACGTAATTGCCTCCCTTTCTTTCCAGCTATTCCTTGCTCTATATCTGTTCCAACCCAAACCCGAGAATCGTACCGACCATCAGAGCGAGCATGATACTTTCTTGCTGGCTGAGTCTCAAGCTGCTTTAGCTGGGCATGCAGTTTTGCGTTAGTTGCAGACAGCACGTTGACCAATTTCGTTAGGTTTTTATTTTCCGAAGATAATTAATTTAGTATTTCTCTTATGTTTCGAGCCTTCTTTAACGGCTACTTGCTTCAGCAACGCTGCGTTGAATTTTGTGTGCGCCGGTATCAGCTGAGTGTATTACTTGTTTTTAGATCCTACTCATACACTAGCGGCGCACATTTCTCACATTTTACTGTATCTAGTTTGGTAATGATCTTAACGTTGACAATTAAAACAGACCGATGATAGATGAGTTTTGAAAATGAGCTTGGCTGTTACGGTTTAAGACTATGTGGCAAAGCTACGATATGTGTATCGTTTTGAATCTTTTATTTTTCACATACTCAGCAGACGGTTTGACACAGCAGACACGCCCAGCAAAAAAGAGAAAAAAATGAGTATGTGTCTAGTATTTTATTAATGCATACGCTCCAGTGATCTGAGCGATTGTATGCAAGCTGAGCTCACAAGAAAGTGCGGAAGTACGCATGCCTTAGTTTAAACAGCTCGGCGACTCGCCATGCTACGGACGTGGCCTTGTTCACAAAACAAGAAGATTCGATGTGCCAGTGTTTTCTGGAGGTTTCTTTCATTCATTTATTAATCACCTTTGTTAGGTATATAGTCAAATATTATACATAAAAACACGGTCACTGAGCCAGCCTGGCCAGTGATTCAACTCGGGGGCACTCTCCCGCATGATATCTCCCACAAGCTCTCCCACACCTGTTACAGATACATTCTTCTGTCGGCTCATGGTACCCTTGAGTATTACAGAGAACATGGTGGAAGCCATGCACTGCATAGCGCACTACCACACTTCGGTTGGTGCGATGCAGTCCCTTCCACGCATTGTTTGTCATTGCACCCGTACTAAAGAAGTCGGGGTCCACGTCTGACAATCTCACCTCCCACTGACAGATAAAGTCCCTGTAGGCCTGTGTTTCCGGCAACCGGAACTAGCGTTGCAGGTCCTCTATGAAAAGCGGGGTACCGGCGAGTAAATAGACCAGACGATTGCGGCATGACGTGTGGAGGCCGAGCACTCGCTTGAGAAAGGCGGGTTTCACTCGATCAAGCCTCGCGAGCTGGGCCACGCTCAAGTTCTCCCAAATGAGCTGTATGCCGTAGGATGCCGTGGGCGCGATCTTAAGGTTGAAAAGTTTTAGCGCCGCGTTAAGGGAGAGAAGCGTGGCTTTCTCAATTCCGACGCCTGCTACGAGGGCCTTTCTGACCCTCTCGGCGATGTGCTCCGTAAACGACGTACCGGAGGTCGGGAGAGAGAGGCCAAGATATGGAAAGTTGTTGACATACTCCAGTGGTGTGGAGTACAACCGTAGCTCATCGCTGGTTGCAAGTCGACCAGCTTTACGGAACTTCATGGCCTTGGTCTTGCCGATGTTGATCTCGAGTCCTACATCCGCCACGTACTGCTCGAGCCTTGCTAGGCTCTGCTGCACCTCGAATCGGCTTGTTCCATATATCGCGAGATCGTCTGCGTATAGCAGAATGTCTGGGCGGACGGACTCTCGAGTGCCCACGATGCGTCGCGGAAGATCGTTGAGCAGGATGGAAAACAGCAGCGGGCTTAAGTTGTCCCCCTGCGCGACTCCCGTCGTTTGCACAAAGGGGCACAACTCAGCCACCCCATCCTGTATGGTAATCGGGTTTTCCTGCAGGATTGCCCCGATGAGCTGGAGGATGTTGGCAGGCACGCCCGCTTCAGCCAACTTGAAGATAATCTTGTCTCTGGGAGCTCCATCAAAGGCCGAGCGGAAATCCACAAAGACGGCGTACAGGAATGGAGGTTTCTGGTGCAAAATATTACTTATGAGTAGAGTGAGGTGCTCTCTACGACACGGGTTGATTTAAACGGAGCCACCTGGCGCCAGATGGCAGACGAATAATGTTTATTAGAAGGATGATTATCCGCAGGATAATCATCCTTCTAATAAACATTATTCGGCATGAATAATGATGAAACATGGCAGGACGTATAGTCATACAAATACTGCGTAAAGCTACAAAGCAACAAAACGCTTTACGGCAACCAAATACCCGCCTCTATCAAGGGCATGATACCCACCATCGCCAAGGCGCTCAGAGCCATAAATCAGCCCAACAGAAACCTGTGTAAACACTGCCGTTCGTGCTGCTCCGGTAGTCTGCACCAGTTGTGCTTTTGTCTACTACACTGTGGGAAAGTCAGTACGGAAAGAAAAACAAAACTCGACGACGCACCATTCGTCCGTCAGTATAACTCGTGTATTGATGGGACCGTTGCCGGTTCTTATGGCACCGACTAAGGCAAGTTCGACATCACCTGCTGCAGTAGCACCAGCAACAGTTAATGGCAGTTCTCTTGGCGGCGATAGTCAAGCTTGCCAATCTTGAAAAAAAGTCTCTGAATGTGAAGAGGCGTCGAGAGTGATTGTACAGGCTAGGTGTAGGCTAAGATTGCGACGTTGAAATCCCTTTTAAACGATTTGGATCTGACGATGCAGTTTTACTCTACAAGGGGAAGTCGCTAAAGCGTAACGTATGACTGAGCAGGCGAGGGCGATTGCATTCGGGGGTCAGAGGCACCGTGAGGCCGACTTCTTCTGCTAGGGCCAGAGGCAGTAGTACTGTCAAAACGCAAGTGTAATTTTCGGATCAGTACTACCGACGTAGTGACCTGATCATTACTGGATTCCCGTCGAGCGTTGAAGAGAACGACAAGGAACTCCGCTTGGATCTTGCTGAACTCTTCCATGCCATTGGAGAGACGACGGAGCTATTGACATGGCCCACCGACTACCTAAGACAGCGAGAAAAAGGCGGCAAGGAGATGCATGATGACCAAGCTGTGATAGTGCGTTTCGTCGGCCGCTGGCAGAACTTGGACGTTTAGCGTGCGTTCTGTCCGAAGAAGCCAAAGGAATGGTGGTTCGAGCTCATGTCGGCAAGAATATCCCAGTGCACGCCAGTTATCACCTGACGGCTTCGAACTTGACGCTTTTTATAGAACTGCGTCAAGTAAGCGATAAAAAATAATTGCTAAAGCAAGTCGATAATCTATAGATCATCGACTTCAGGTGAAGCCTACAGCCAAATCACCCTGGCAGGGTGGAGACTCTGGAGACGGAACTGAAGACGTTGAGTGGAACGACTGAACCACAAGTAACAACATATGGATAGGACTGTAGAAATAACTGTAAGAAATAACTAACAGAAATAACTGTACATAAAAGCAACAATCTAAGCAATAATCTGTTGTTTGTATTTACAGTTCTTTGTTTTCTAGATTTAACTTCTTCTCAAGGTGGAACTTCATCATTTCTGGCCATACACTGTGATGCAAACGGACTTAAGTCAAACTGGAATAATCTCAAAACGTTTCTCTCGAGCTTGCCTGTGCAAACCCTCTATGATAGCCACATCAGACGCAACTATCCAGGAAAACGAAACTTACTTATTTAAATTGCGCAATTATAATAGTTATATCAATTGTAGGCCAAGCTCTTGCGGTTGCGGAGTAAGTACATTTGCATATAGGATGTGACCACGACGTTAAAGTACGAAAGAAGCTGACTTTTGTGACCTTAGCTCGCGCATGCGCACAACCAACCACGCCGAACACTACATACATGCGCGTACCTAGCTGTCTCAATACGATGTCCCAAACGGCATACTCAAATTTTAACTGATTTGGTTCTTACGACGTTTCGTGAACCCGCATATAGATATATACAGGTAGTTCAATAAGTTCTTAGAATGGAAACCGAGAATTTTCCAAATCATGTTTTTAAATTTTTTTTATTCGATATACTCCCCGAGAAGCTCAATACACTTTTCCCACCGAGATTTCAGAGCTTTCGTACCTCTTGAGTAGAATTCCGCGTCGTTAGACTGAAAATAGGCATTGACAGCAGCCTTAACCTCTTCATTGCTGGAAAAACGCTTTCCACCGAGACTATTCTTCAAATGTCCGAAGAGGAAATAATCAGAGGGGGCCAGGTCTGGAGAATAGGAGGGCCACAGGAGGGACCTCAGTTGGGCCAGTTTTGCCGATGCTTGCCGGGACTTGTGTGCAGGAGCATTGCCCTGGTGAAACGGGACAACCTTCTTCTGCAAAGCGGGCCGTTTCACGATGAGTTCTTGCTAACGGCAGTCCAACAGCCTTGAATAATATTCTCCTGTGATCGTTTTACAGCTCTCAAGGTAGTCGACCAGCATTATTCTACGTTGGTCTTAAAAACTGTAGCCATCACCTTTCCAGTCAATGCCGTTGTCCGCACCCTCTTCGGAGGTCCTTCATCAGGTGCACACCATTGGCAAGATGCTTCTTGGGTCTCGGGAGTGTAGTGATGAACCCGGCTTTCATCGACGGTCATGAATATGCACCAAAAATCCGACAGATTGTTCGACATCTTGGCAAAATTTCGCTGTAAAGCCAAAACAGGCGCGTCTTTTTGGTCTTGGTTGAGCAAATGCGGCAGCCATTTTGCTCTAAGCTCTTTCATCTTCAAGTTTTCGTGTAGGATAAAATGCACACTGCCTAAACTAATCCCTAATGCCTCCGCTATTTCCTTAATGTTCATTCGCTTATCTGTGCCAAGAATTTTTCGCACTTTCTCTACGTTTTTCTCATCCTGCGACCTCTTTTTAACACATTAATCCAGTTGGAAACAGTGGCAAAACATGGCGCAAAGTCACTGTACGTCTCGTCTAACTTAATTTTTACTTGGGTCGCATTTCAACCTTTGAAATAAAAATGCTTGATAACCACTCGAAACTCTTTTTTCTCCATTTTTTTTTTAAATCACGCCGATACGTTGCACGGAAAAAGCTATCAAACGAAATCGAAACGGCCAATCACCATAATATATTGAGTGCTAGCAGTCGAAAAGTTGCAGTTCCTATTAGCGGTGAAAGCGTGCCAAAATTCGAATTCTAAAAAGCTCATTCTAAGAACTTATTGAACTACCTGTATATATATATATATATATATATAAAGTGCGTTGCAAATAAAGTAGCCACTCATGTTTTTGGGTGATAATTTCGGCTTGAATGGCTTGAAATGAAGGGCATGATGTACATGACGAACCACGAGTATGGTGTTAATTTCGTTGCAATCTCACAATCGGTTCATACAAAAAATAAAAAAATGTGAAAAAACAATGTTGCAAAATATTAACAACAATGACGTCTTACGTAGAATTCGATTTTTAACATGAATGTATGACTTATTTGATACTACATATTCTATTCTAGAAACGGGTTTTTTGTCCCTTGTTTTGAATCAAATCGTAAACTTAGTCTTTCATGGAGTTAATAAGCTGTTGTAAATACAAAAGTGGAATATCAATCCATTCTTGCTGGGCAGCTTCTTTAAGGTCCGACAAATTATCATATTCTTGGCCAATTGCGTAAATCTGCTTCACCAAATGTCCTCAAATTTTCGATGGGATTCAGGTCTGAGCTTAAAGCCGGCCAGTCAAAAAGTGGCACTCCTTGTTCTTGAAAAAGGGCTATAGTACTAGCCGAGGTATGAAACGTAGCGCTGTCTTGTTGAAAAACGGCGTCAGGTCTCCAAATGTATCTGAAATGGTCTTTTAACTGGGAACTGACGATACGCTGGTACTTGTCGGAATTGTTTCGGCCCACAATCGCGAATAGATCAGACTTCCCATTATATCCAAACGCGCCCCAATATTTCACAGAACCACCACCGGCCACACGTTTCAAGAACTATTTAGGTTCTTTCCGTCATGCCAATAGTACTGACAGCCGTTAGGACCATCGAGATTAAATTTCTTTTTATCAGAGAAGCCGATGTTTTTCCAATCGTTATCCAAAGTTTGGTATCTTTGCGAGAATTCACGCCGTGAAACAATGTGCTTCGGTTGCAGTCGCGGCAAAAGCTTCCTTTTCGCGTATCGCACGTTTTTGTCAGAACTCTCGGTACACTGTGGATCGGTGCACTGGCACTCCCAAAGTGGTCCTGATCCTGGAAAAAGACATTTGTTTAAAAGCCGATGTACGCCGATCTAAGTAAGCGGAAACTATCACCAAAAAAATGAGTTGCTAAACTCACTTTATATATATATATATATATATATATATAATGTTTTTTAATTTTTTTATTTATTTTCATACGTCCTTAGGGAAGTATAAAATACAAGATAGATATTTTCTGAGATTCCTGCCAGACCTGACAGATAAATGACGGGTATGTCGTATCCACTATATCTCGCGCACAATATTTTCCATTATTTACAAATACATGTGTCATGAGGGGGCTCGTGGGTGCCATAAGGGAGCTGATATTCGCAGTTTCCCAAGGCTAGTTGCTTTTAAAAAATAAAACAACGACATCGTAGTGTGCTGAAAGAGCTAGTGTGCCGAGGCAGCCTCCGCGAGCTAATTTAATGATCACTAATTCCACCTTTTTAGGATAACTGCTTCTAAGCACCTGTTATGTGCGTGGATTTTAAACCTGCAAATCCCTACTGCTCAAGATGATTGAGGCTAAACTAGAGAAACGCCGCTTCTTAAAAACGTAAGTAGATAGACAAGGAGTGCCGCGAAAACTCAACACAATCCGCCTCAAGCTCGACTCGCGTTGCGTGCTCTGCTCAGATAAATGCTCAGTGGTATTCTGACTTTATCGTACGGCAAAAAGTTAGCTGGCGATGAAGGGATATAGTAAAAGTTTCAAATGTTTATCGCCGACAACCGTCTCGAATCCCGCCGACGACTAGTCGCAACTCGTGAAACATAAAAGGCCACGCGTTTATTTGGAAATAAAACACGTTGCGTGACAAGCGTGTTTGGTAGATAGATACCTTGGTATTGTCGTTAAGTTTACGAATCGTGAATATAATTTACAGCCGTTGATGCAGTCGGGTCTTCTTCCACACAAAGTTGACGCTGCTTTCTCTATTAAGCAAACACGTTCTGTCTGAAGCACCACTAACATGTGCTTAGTTCTTAAAATAACATATCAAGAGACATTGTTTGTATATTTGCAAAGTGTGTTTGATTATGCGTGCTGTAGCTATTCAGCGCCTTGTTTTCAATCTAATGCATTTAGTTAGGTCGTTAGCAAATATAAAGTTGAGAAAACCCTGCTAACACACGTTCCTATCGTCGCCTGACCTTTCCGTACAAAACGTGTCGTTCGGCGCAATCGTTTCGGTTGCTGAATCCTGTAGAGGGGCCTGACTAAACAAAATACGTAGTTAAATTTGCTTTCAAGTGCACAAGGTATTTGCGAACGAAATCACGTTACTAATCTTTTACGTATAAATATAAACATAAAGCCTATTATTAGCTCTCATCTCCCACATCACCAGAACGCGCGGTTTAAAATAAAGTAAGCATTTATTAGTCGATTTTGAGTTGCACCAAAGGCTAGCACGCACGGCGAACTAACTAGGAGTCTGTTTTTATATTCACACACCCTAAGGCGATTTAGATGTTTGACTGTACATCATTTCACGGGTTGTGCGCCACGCGAACATTCAATTAATGATAAATTTCCTGGCTATATTTTCAGACTTCAGCCTGAATGTTCATACAGAAGCGAGTTCTCGTCGTCACGATTTCAAGGAACTCATGGAATCTCTGAGCCTGCTCATCTATGCTGGTAAATATACATCTATCCATCTTATTTTTTATATAACGACTATGTACATGCACTCAACATTGCCTTGCATGTTGTGAGATATTGCTGCTTGTACAGTCTGACATACAGGACTTGGAAGTTTGCTTGGCATGTGTCCAGGTGAACTCCTGGACATCGTCTTTCGTTCATTTCTCCCACGCAAACCAAACAAGTCATGAATTATTTTGACTATCGAAGGGGGGTTAGTTTTATTTCTTCGATAGGGATGCATGATTAACGTACTACGCAAGGGCTTGTGAGGAACGCTACCAGTCGAGCAGCTCCTATTTGATAGGCCATATGCCAAATCTTTTTTTTCAAATCAATGTTTTCCGTTGTCCGGTTGCGGTTTCAGCCGATATGCATCAGTGCCGACCGCTCTCGTCGATTTTCGGCGATTTCAGTTAATTTTAGAAGCTTCTATGAACTCAGTTGGTGTAAAAAAACTGTTGTGAGGTCGTTGGGCCAACTGTTGCTGCAGGAATTTGTTTTCTAGAGCCAGTGTATACGCTTATGATACATCGCCCCGCGCGTTAATCCGCCTCGGTCACGCGACAGTTGTGCTCCCGAGAAAACATCGTGAGTTGAGTGTTCATCGCTGTGCATTGCTGAACTCGTGCGCGCACTCGGATTCGCCCGAACCAGTGCACAGAGTGAGTGCCGTGTCGGAGCGTGTTATGCGTCCGTTGTAGCGAACCGAGTATCGGCTCTGAGTAGGCCGACTGGGAAGCGAGCGTGCTCTCTCTCCGCCACTCCTCCACACTCCCTCCCATCGTCTTCTCCGGCACTAGCTGGCAGCGTGGACTGAGTGAAGCGGCTGTTGTTCCGTCGTGTAGCGTGTTCACGGATTCACGGTGGACCGCTCGAATTCGCGGAAGTGGGGAGCTTCTGACTGTTCCGTTGACTCGACAACATCAACAAACAAGAAACGTTCTGTTGAATCAATAATCTCAACAAACACAAAGAATTCGAATACGATGAAAGTCGAAATGGGTTGTAGTAGATGTGGCGACTGCTTGAGTGGTGTTCTACTTAGATGCGGAGGATGTAAACGTGAATTTCACATAGCTTGCAAGTTCGGTGACGAAAAGGAGCCCAGCGGAGAACGCGGTGCCTTGTGGCTTGTCTGTCTTTGCTCATTACCGGCTGCGAAAATGACCACCGAGAAGTTTTTGGCAGTGCTCGACAAAGAACCCCTCACAAGTGATTTTGCAAACTTTGCTACCCACTTAGCGCTACGGTTAAGGGTGCTTGAAGAACGTGTGGCTAACTTAGCGAACAGATCTACGAACGCATCGCATGATGCGTCTGATAGTGTTACTCAACCAACTGAGATTGGTAAGCAGGGAGGCCAGCGTAGCCCCAAGGTACCCCCAAAATCGGTGTTGATTGTTGGAGATAAAACCGTTCGTCAGCTGAAGGGTAAAATACTCGAACAATTACCGAAGAAGCCTCTGTTAGTGATCCGTGTGTTTAAAGTCAGATGCAGCTACGGCATTGACACAAGCACAGGGTTTCTTGGAGAAAAACCCACAACCAACTCACGTCATTGTCATCTGTGGATACAACGAATGCATGTAATTCAACAAGGACGTTTTCCTCGGCAAGGTGTCTCAGTTTGCCGGAGCCTTGAAGTCGCAGCGACCGAATTGCTCCTTGTCGGTGATGACGGTTCCTCAATTCCAGAAGGAGTGCAAGGATGCTAACGACAGCTTACTCCAAGGAGCCTCGACGGGAGACTTTGACTTGATTAATATGATAAGGAAGTGCGCGCGTCGAAGCAAAATGAGAAGATGCCAGTACCTACCCCGAGCTACCAGAACCCGGCGATACTGGACCGTCTGATTTCCCTTCTGTGCAACCAACGGCACGACCGCAGTGGACCTGTGAGGGGACGTACGAACGAACGTACGAGGCAGCAATCGTTGCGAGCAAGCAAGCGTCGATCGTCTCCCAGGCCCGACAAACCCATGCTGAGCGACTTCATCGAAACAGCACTACAGAAGATTCGAGGATTCAAAGCGAAAACCCGGAGAGGAAAGTTTTACAACCAGTTCTTTGGAACAGTGACGACCCCTCAAACTCCGTACATCTAATGCTGCATAAACTCTGATGGGGATCAGCGTTTGCCTCTGTAGATGCTGTCATCCTGACCGAAACCTGGTCCACCGCTCCTATACATCTACCGAACTTTTACTCAGTCTCCTGCCCCGCCGTCCGCTTAAGCCCGACTGGACGTGCAAATGGGGGTGTGGCTGTGTTATACAACCACCAATTGGGAAACTTAGATCCAGTGCTCGCTGATGATAACTGTGTTGTGTTATGTGAGGAAGTCATCAGCATTATTGCTATGTACGCCAGGCCACCGGGTGCCGAAAGCTTGTCGGAGGTGATTGAGAGACTTGTCCGCTGCCTTCAACTGATCCCCCGAAACAGTAAAGCCGTCGTCACTGGGGACTTTAACGCAAAACTCGACAAACCGGGTGATAGCCGAACAGTCGCCCTCACTGGTGTGCTATTCTTACGACTTTGGTTTCTGGATTGCAAACGATCCGGCAGTGTTTACGTTTATGGGACCGATGGGGTCCTCAACAATAGACCTGTTTGCCACGAGTCTCTCGAATGACGAGCTTGTGTTCCAGAGCGCAGATCACCCGCTTAGCGAAGGAGAACGCCTCCGGTCAGTCTCCGAATAGCCGTTAACGCCACGACCAGTGCCTCAGATACTCTTCGATCAGTCTCCTGCAGCCTAGACGAGCGAATGCTATGATAGTTCGTGTAGATATTGACAGCAGCGGCGAATGACGATGTTACAGCTCTTAACGACCCATTGACCAGCGGCCTCCGAGACTGCACTGAGGCCAAGCGAGCTCAAATCCGACTAAAAGAACTTTGCAAGTCTCACCCCACCATGAACTCCCTGCTAGCCTCAGCGAGGTCTCTGTACAGAAGGACTCTTAAGAACGCGAAAGCTGCATTTCTAAACCTCCGCGAACAAAAACTACTGATGGAAGCTGAACGTGCGCCTTATCTCTGGCTACGTCACGGAGCGTTAACTAGGTCCACATGTCCAGTAAAGCCAGACGCTCTTCAGTCGCACTTTAGAAATGTCTTGGCGGCCAAGGATACGATTCCAACGCACACCCCTCAATACACCAGTGTATGGTCCGAGGTGAACGAACTCTTGCGAAATGAGGTGGAGAAAGACTTCTCAATTGCAGAGGTTTAAAGCCATCGCTCATCTGCCTACACGAAAGGCTTGCGGGCTCGACGACATTTATAACGAACACTTAAAGTCAGCCCTTGTAATTATTCCGCAGTGGACGTTCCTCTTCAATGCCTGCCTGGCTCAGGAAAACTGGAGAGACTGTGTGATTATTGTTATTCCGAAAGGAAAGGCTGTCCGTCGGACCCCCGTCCTGGAGAGCTATATCGAAGAAAAGTTGTATTTACAAGCTACTATACACACTAATAATCCGCCGCCTCACACCTTTTTTTGAGTCAAGAAAAGTTCTTCCGACGAACAACATGGATTTAAGACGGGCAGATCGACGATCTCGGCGTGCCAAAAACGGATGGAAGAAGTGCAATCGACGCTAGCAAGGCGCGGACAGCCTCATCTTTGTAGATTATCGACGCAGCATTCGATTCAGGATCACGCTCGATAGTGCTAGAGAAGTTCGCGGAATCTGCTATACCACTCAGAATACTAGAACCCCTCAGAGCTATTTTACAGAATAATATGATCTCAATCGACGACGGGGTAGTGATACGCGATAGCCTTGGGCAGACGACGGGGTTCGCACAGGGAATAACATCAGCCCGCTACTATTCGCGGTCCTCATAAGCGATCTATCTTTACGGATCACCACGAGGCATCCGCTCGTCAAAGTAATTCTGTACGCTGACGATCTGGTGATGTTCAGTACGAGCAGACACCACTTGCAACAAGCAATACTAACAATGACGAGGTACGTCACCGAGGTTGGTCTTACCATTAACAATAGTAAAACTGAGGCGCTCAAATTCCGCAGAGGAGGTCATCTGGCTGCTAGCGACGAACTCCGCTTGAGAGGTGCGCCAGTCAGGTATGTAAATTCCTTACATACCTCAGCATAACTATCACCACAACAGGGACTACGTTCCGCGAGCACGTTGAACAACGGGTAAGAAGGGCCCTGATTGCGTCAACAACAATCGAAGCGCCCCAGAAGCTCCTCATCGATACAGTCCCTGCGCCTATTCCATCTCAAATTTGCGCCACTCCTCTGCTCGCAACCGCCTGGTTTATGTACTGACAGGGTTTATCTACCTTGCTATTCGTAGAAGATATACGGAAGATGTATGGGCTGCAGGAGACAGAGGCATACAAGGCGTTCATTCAGCTTCAGCAAGACAAAGTGGCCGACATAGATCCTGATATCTTCATAACACCTGCAACGACTGACGACGCATGGAAAGGGCCCGACCGACCGAAACGCCATGTGATAGCGCGTTTTTTCGGTACACGGCTACCACCACCACCTATGCAGTGCAGAAGGCTTCCACGACCCCGATGTTGACTGCAGATGTAAATGCTTGTCGTACCGAATGTTCTAGATATCACGGTCTTGTTTGTAGTAACATTGGTTCTCTAAATCAGTTGGCCCGTTAATGTACTTATAACTTTTGTATATGTATATGTTTATATTCTATATTTTATACAATTCTTGTAACTGCATTTGTGAGCTCCTGACGCTAAGCCAAATCTTTGTACTTAGGTATTATCGACACTAAATGTGTGAATAAATGGAATTTGTATACGTCAAATCTCACTATTCTTTTACACGTATGCTCCAGTGTATGGAACCGGCTCTTCTGTTCGTCCTAAGGAATCCTTAGAATAGAAACCCGGCATGTGCATACGGCTATGTTTCACAGCTAATTCCACTAAACCGGAAGGAAGCCCGTGTGGACTGCCAGTTGTGCTCCCAGTCTGGCTCTGCATATCTCGTAGCAACAAAATGCCAGAAGCGTTTACGGTGCCAGAGATACATGCATCCATAGGGCACAAATGAGAGCTCGAAAAATGAAGAGATAACCACCACCTTATTGTGAACAAATTTGTTGCAAACTAAACGGAAACTACTTTTAAACGTATGACAACGTGTGCAAAACCTGGAGAGCACCACG
>QVRM01006955.1:0-105000 GCA_003439945.1 Dermanyssus gallinae
TGATAAGCATTTTGCTAGTGTGCTGCGGAAAAATCGATACTGCGCAAAATAAATACAATTATAAAATGGCCCGTAAAAGTAGGCTAAAGCTACAGAAACCGCACGGAAATGGGTAGTTTGTGCAATAAATTTCAAAGGAGTTGTGAGAGCAATTCAAAGGACCTAGAGACAAAAGCAACCTAAAACGATATCATATGGAAGTAACACTTAAAGCTAACATGCACTGGCTATATTGAATGCATTTCTGACGGCCGGGCAAGCTGGGCCGGTACTTGGAGGGGCTTCACATGACTGGTAAATATAGCAGCGGCTAAGTTTTAAAGAGTTAGTGGATTGGTTTTTGAGCCAAAAAAGACGACTTTTCGAGCTAGAATGAATGTAGTAAATCTAAAAATAAATATTTTGATCGGAATTCACTATACCGTCGAATAGTGGCAGTTTCTAAAACTATGCAGAAAGTGTCGAATGGAAAAAGCAAACCGTTAGATTAGGTTGAAGGGGGAAACGCCAAATGACACAGGAACTAGAGCCTATGTCTATTATCGAGTCAATATGGGATTTACCTAGGACGAGGGCGTTGAGGACTACACTATAAAGCAGAAATCAGCATAGGAATGTAACACTACGATAACGCAGTAAAACCAGCGAACAGCCAGATCTACACAATTGCATCTTGTGTGCATCCGTTTTGTTCTAAGGGTCGCCCATTAAATGCATATATGGGCGACCCTTAGAACAAAATCGGATGCACACAGCGTATATAGGAATATATATATATATATTATATATATATATATGTATCCATGTTCCAAAACGAAAGTACTTACTGAAGTTTGATAAGCTCGACTGCCGTGGTCGTCGGTCGCACGTAAAGCTGTTTTTCGGCCACATTGCGCTCGAGACCGACCCGTTCGAAGTACTGCCGCGTTGACCATATTAAGGCCAAACTCTTAGGAGCAGCCTCGGATCGCTTGTCCGTGAGGCGAATGTGTACATTTAAACATGTCCAGTGATAATAGAAATTGTTCACTTAGTTTCTCTTAGGCAGTATAGCGTCGTCAACAAAAAGCGGACCAGAATATATGCATATTAATTGCATCATGTTAGCATGCATTCTTATGCACATTGCTCCATACATTTGCATTAAATATACGAAGTTTATATATATATAATATAATATATATATATAATTATATATAGATATACAATATATATACACAGGGTCATTCATGTGTATGTACTTCTTTCGAGTTTAATAGAACTCGGCAAGAAAATAATTTTTCCTTATGGAGGGAGACGCGAAAACGTCTTGTTTAGGAGAGGGAGTGAAGTTTATAAAAGTAGTAATTCAGCTTTTTTCTCCTACATAGTTGTGCGAAATCTACGTTTGCGGGAGAACAGTTCAATTCTGCACAACGGAAGACACTTCACTAGTTTGCGTAGAAAAAGCGAATACCCAGATTAAGAAAGTCATGAAAAGTCGATATTTTGCGTTAACGCTTTTTCATGAAAAATCGTAAAGTTTTTGCATTGCGACCAAAAATGTGCGTCCAAAAGACCATTCTCACGCATAGCAAATATAGTGCCCATCATTTTCGTACCAAGGTGATGGTGCTGCGTTACGTAGTTGTCAAGTAACTAAGCGTTTTCGACAATTATAGTTGTTATGTTTTACGTGCAAGTTTTTACGTTCAGAACCGTAAACATTTGCCAAGACGCTTCCTCTCCCTCCTTCCACTAGGAAAAATATTCTCTTGCTGAGTTCTACCAAAAGTCAAAATATGTACCTAACTTTCTCATACGCCCTATGCAAATATGCATGTCTTCGCTTTCGATATGGCTATCGAAAAAGCGTAGTGACTTGACAACTACCGTAACGCAGCATCATCACTTTGGTACGAAAGTGGTGGGCATTATATTGGCTATTGCGTGAGAGTGGTCTTTTGGACATACATTTTTGGTCGTAACGGAAAAATTTTACGATTTTTTACGAAAAAGCGTTAATGTAAGACATAACAACATATCGACTTTTTATTACTTTCCTTAACCTGTGTATTCGCTTTTTGCTACGCAAGCTAGTGAAGTGTCTTCGCTGTGCAGAATTTTCCTCCGAACGGTTTTCACTTCATGCGTTAACTGGTCCTCCCGCAAACGTAGATTTTGCACAACTATGTAGGAGAAAAAAGGCAGAATAACGACTTTTTAAATTTCATCCTCACACCTAAACAAAACGTTTCCGCGTCCTACCTCCATAGGGAAAATGTATTTTTTTGCCAAGTTACATCAAACCTCGAAAGAAGTACATAACAACATGAATGTATACATATAAACATATATATTTGTAAATATTCACATGCCAATGTTTCAAGCAATATGCACAAGATTGCATGTCCAAACACATACATATTTCCTAAACACAATTATACGTAGCTTTTTTATCTCATTCACTTAATTTGAAGCTAGGAAGCGAAGGAGAGCTCACCCAACATAGTCGTGTTTAGCCGTATGTTGGTCCTTCGTGATGGAGCGAAGGTGTGCTCCGAGGACGGCGCCAAACTTTGGCTGAGCCGGCCGGAGAATATACGACATTAGAATGCCGTAGAACCAGGCAACAGGGTCCCCGTGCACGGCTATCAGCTGCCTACCGATGCTCCTTGGCAACATCGTCATATGGACGCGTTCTGTAAAGCGGCGAAAGCCCACAGGTAACGGGCAAACAATCCGAACACCCGCGGAAACAATAGCAGAAAGAGCAAGATAAGCAAAAGCAACGAAGTCGAATAGCAAAGTGATTACATATATGTTCCTTCGTACCTCTGCTATAATTACATTACCTCTGCTAATCGAATTTGATTTTCCGGACCATCAGCTATTATCTGTGAGATCGCGGGGTATCCATATATTTGCGCTTTACAGCTTGAAGCTTGCATTCACGTAATGCACAATACTAACGAAGATGATGATGATGATGATGGCAACAACAAAAATACGCAATAGACCGACTCCGTTTTAGCTTCCCAATAATGGTTACCCTGTGAATACGAATTTTCAATGGCGATTTTTCGAGCACTTTTGACAAGTTTGAACTTAGTTTCAATAATGTGTGATTATAACCCTTGCCTGACCAAAGACGAGAACGGGCGTCTGATGCTCGATGAGAGTCAATACAGAATAAGAACCACCACCGCAACCAGCACACACATCTGTTCTTGTTGTTGCAGTCGCAGATTTTGTCATTCTCCATATAAGCACTGCTGCAAATCATGTTTTCAATTTTTTGTTGAGGTATAAGTTGCAACCATTTTTTAAGGGAACCGCTTGCGCTTTACTTCGATCAAAATTGGAAGTTCTTCCGTGCTCTCCGTGTCTTCTCGACTGCTAACTTTGGCCACCTGGCTTTGGCGCTCCTTGCGGGCGTTGTCGGCACACCCGTGCCGTTTTCAGCTTGTTCTTTCTTCTTAGACCTTTCTCTACCGCTAAAGAGAATCAAGGAATAAGTCAACCTTTGATGCAATTTACGCTCGCCCTTAAGCATGGCGGCAACTAAATCACTCACTGCTGTGTCCGAGGTCGATAAAGCTACGTGCGTCCTCTAGCGCTGGGCAGAAGAAAATCGTGTGGGTAACATCATCTACCTGGCCGGTACCGCACGTAATGCACGCAGGCTCCGGGGCCTTGCCTATCCTGGGCAAGTACTTCTGGAAGCTCCCTTAATCACCTGCATCAGGTGCAGATAGGTGATACTTCCGTGTTTTCTGTTTTACCATTTTGTGAGATCCGGACTGACCCGGCGGGTTCACGCTCCTGGTGCCTCCGATGGCAATTGACTGAAAATTGCAAAAAAAATAAATTTGCCCTCCGCCCCTTCCCGTGTTATCAGCAGGATTTTGGCCAGACTGTTGGCAATTTTTTTTTTGCCTTGGCGGTCACCTTATTGATATGCTCATTACAGGTAAGGGCCTTGTGTAGGGTTGTCTAGTGCCAGTTGGATCTTACCGTGTCTTTTCCGTCCTGTGAAAAGCACAGCTTTATTTTTCTCGGGCGCGAGCCGCAGCCCGTGTCCCACAGGTGCAGTCGTTTACTTCTCGATGGCAAGCTGGGCCTGTACCTGGGGTGCGTCTGCATTGCAAGCCGTGACCAGCACAGCTAGGTCATCGGCGTACGCAATTGTCCGAACGTCCTCCATGTTGCAAAGCCCCAGCACGTTATCGTACGCCATATTACACAGCAGTTCCCGTTTCTTGCGGGACGTCCGCTCATGTCAAACCTCTAGTCTTTGTGAACGACCGCGCGGCTGCTGAGATAGATGGCAATGATTCTCTGCAGGTACTGAGAGGCATCTTTCTCGGCCATAATATCCAGGATTACTTACCAGCTTAGTGAGTTGATGCGTTGCGGACGTCTAAAAGGACGACCATGCAAGGCTCCCTTGACCACTGGTTTTTCATTCTTTGCCGTTTGGCCTTCTGTAACACTTGATCGATGGCCATTTCCGTTGAGCGTCTCTGTCGAAAGCTAAATTGTAAATCCGAGAGTGCTTTATTTTGCTCCAATTCCGCCGTAAGCCTGCTGTTGATGAGCGTTTTGAATGCCTTTTCTATGGTGACTAGAAGGCATATCAGGCAATACGCGCCTGGGTCAGTAGCCTGCCTCCCTGGCTTCTTTATCAGGGTCAGAGTAGCATTCTTCCATGCTGCTAGGTAGACACCTGATTTTAACATCTTGTCCGTCATACGCTTGAAAGCTTCCGGCTGTTCTTGACGCAGCTATTCACAGCCTCTGCCGGTATCCCGTCCGGGTCGGGTGCCTTTCTTTAAGGCGATCGCTGTACGATATCCATGATTTACCAGTCTTTTACTGGCGGTGCTTCTTCTTTTACGGGAACTTCTAATTGTGGTCGAACGGGGGCGACATGACTCGGAAAGAGTCTTACTTCCTGATTCTGGGTAATGAAGTCCCTCCGTATTTGTACTTTATAAATATATATGCGGTCGCTCAGAGAGTCTTCTGAGACCCTCCAGCATCTCATATTTCTCACAGTATGCTTGCTACCGAATGTTTGGTCGATGAACGGTGACTGGTCTCTTCGCTTAGAGTGGGTCGGAGGCCGTCACTGAGTCGTGCTCAATTGGGTTAGCCATTCTAACAGCTCCCGACTTTTTTCGCCTCGTCTTCCCCATTCCTCTTCAGCCGTATTAAAGTCTCCCCCAATAAGAACGGCCTTATTATCAGCCGCACATCACCTGATCTCCTCCGCGAGGTTATCCAGGAAATCGCTGGATTCCTGCCGTCACGTGTTTGGCATTATGTAGCAACTGAACACTGTCGGTCCCCAATCGAGTTTCGCCCATGTTCAGCCTTTCCTTGATCCTTGCGCCTTGACGGGTACTGTGGGTTGGGCTTACAGCACTGCATCCTCATTTTCATCTCTGAAACATTCCTTGCCCGGACCGTCATAAAGCCATCTCTTATTCTGTTGGCTAATCATCATTAGCTGCACATCTTCTTTCTGCCTCTTTGCATCTAGCATCGCCTGGGCTTCGTTGGACCGGCCCAGGTTAATCTGTATGCATTTGGGACTCGTCATCGGGGCGTTGCTGTTACCGTTCTCGTGGGTCTCTCCTAGTCTTGTTGTACGGAGTGACCCCTTCAGCATCGGTGTCTTGCCCGCTGCTTGGGTGGCATCGGCGATGGCGGCCTCAATGGGGCAATCAAGCGCAGGCTGCGTTTGATTGGCAGACGTGTGTCCTTCATTGCCTCTTTCGTTTAGTCGTCGGGCTTCCTTTCTGGGATCTCTCAAGTTGCTCTTGTGGTTTCAGGTTTCCCTGGTGCGTTCACATAGAGTTCGTTGCGTGCTTGAGGTCACCCTCCTTGCAAGTATAGCATTTTAGCTCAGATGTACAGTCTTTGACCGCATAACCCTTCACGCCACACCAGTGACACCTAATCTGATTTACTTGGGCTTCCCTGCAACTTTTTTCTAGATGGCCAATCTTTTGGCACCTAAAGCAACAGGGTGGTGTTATCTATTCCACCAGCGGATAGGATACCTAGCCTATTGTGAGCCGGCGCTTGACCAACAGCGCTTCAGCCCTTTGTCCTTCTAGCAGCCCGGAGGCGCTCCATTTACCCATTTTGTTTTTTTGTCCTATTATGACAACCCTTTCTGATGCAGCCAACCGAAGTTCTCGTCAAATGGCCTGTTCAATAGCGTCTTTTTAGGTCGCCTTGTTGAGTCATAAAGTTCGGATCTTGGTGCTTTGTTGGGCTTCTTTGGCATCCATCACTGTTTTCTCTAAACCATCTCCGAATGGTTTCCAAGAAGGTTGTGGTGGCTCCTCTCTGGTTCTCCTTGTATGTTCTCTGCCGTTACGCCAGCTTGTGTGCAGATTCCGCTGAAAAATGGCCGGTCAACCAGCTGGCGTCTTAGCGTTAGTCGTGTTGATCACGACAGACTTCACTTTGACCTTTGGTGGACCTTGCTTTCATCCATCTGTTCGCGCGGCTTTGCGCTTTGTGCTTTGTGCAGGCGTGTATATCGCCTCTTGCCTTCGTCAGCCATTACTCAGCCGCCTTTCTTGCGTAGTCAGCACTTACCTTATGTATAAGGCACTCTTTCTCCTGGTTTATTATTTCTAGTCGCCGGCCAGTGCCTGATTAATTGTTCAATTATTTTAGCGATCACTGTAAGGGTGGCCTCAAAAGATTTTTTGGGCGCTTACTTTGCCGACTATCAAGGTTCTCGAGGTGTCCGCAGTCTCGTTATTAGCTCCTGACTCTCACGAGTCTATCTTGACGTGGTGGATCTTGATCGTTCCCATCTTTCCGGCCGGTAGTTCTCCCAGTCGTTTAGCTGTCGGGAATATTTGGGTTAGCCGTCTTATAAGGTCCGCGTCCTTGACGCGTTAGTCTCGAAAGAGAAGTCCTTTTACCTTTCGAGCTCCTATAATGCTAGTTTTTAAAGGCCGCGTTTTTAACTAGGCCTTCTGTCGCCATCCTTTAGACAGTTTTGTTTCACGTCTTCTGTGATCGCTGCATTTTGTAGGATTTGCAGTATCTCCTGGCACTTTTGTTGTTCTTCAGCTAGCTTTATCACTTCCGGTGTGCGTCTTTGTTTTACCGCTTTTTCAAGCTGCGTGATAAGCTCCTGGAGTTGTTTATTTATTTTTCCTTTTCTAACAGTTGCTTCTTCAGCATTCTGTTGTATGATTCTTTCTCGTTCAGCTCCACTTGGAGCTTATTTACGTGATCACCGTTGTCGCTGTTTGTTGGCATCTGTTTTTGTTTTCGGGACCTATCGAGCTATTTTTAGGAGCTTGTATCGCACTTTTTGTTTTCATTGGTGTTCGCTGGCACAACTAGTTCTAGAAGGTTTTGCGCCACGTTAAAGAGGTCATCGAGCACCCTGCTACTTCATAGCATTGCTTTGTGCTTTCTTGCATCTCGAGAGCTTCGCTTTCCTCCTGTGTTCGTTTTGCCGGATTTTCACAGTTTTGCTTGCAACAATTTGCACCTGTTTGATCGCTATGCTGAGGTACGGTAGTTGTTTGGTGTATCCACCGGAATGTCTGCGCTTAAACTAAATTTAGCGGTAGTTTTCCGGGAGAAGGAGAGAGTTTCCCACCTGCACGACGGCAGAAGAACATTACTTGCTGCAAATACTAGCTCTATTACTGCGAGTAAGTGTATGTGGTCACGATCGTGTTTGGCAATAGCTATCTAGGTCTGTCTGTCACTTCGATGTAATGCCAAAGTAATACCGAGCCTGGGGGGGGGGGGGGGGGTGGGGAGGATCCGGGTTTAATGGGTTTGCGAGTCTCACACTAGTCACGCAGGCTGCTAGTGGCGCATGTGCATCATGCATTACCGAAACCTCCCAGAACAGAAAAAAAACCAAAAAAAAGGTCTGTTTGTCTGTCTGTCGAAGTAATTCAACTACATTAATTGCAGTTTCTTCGGTTTGACCTTACACGGTTGGAAGTGTGCGGTGGCGGCAGTTTATATCTGAACTTATCCATCTGAGTTAGCGTTCATGGCAAAGTTGGGCCATCACACCACCGAGACACGATCGGTCTGGACTTTATAGCTCTCAAACACTTCAACAACTTATTAATCCGCGGCGTACCACCGGCCGAGGTGGCATTGCGCTGACTCGACGATATGCCCGACAACGCGAAAATCACGATAAACACATACCTTACCGCCATGATACCATCTCATTAAAGGAACAAGCAGGCGCATGGAAAAAAACTGCGACGTAACATCAGTAACCAAACATTGACAACCAGCATCACAAAAAATAAAGACAACAACTGGCACTTAAGCAAACTTAGTTCATCCCAATAGTATTATTTAAATAGTACATACAATATATATATATATATATATATATATATATATATATATATATATATATAAATTTGCACGCACATGAAATATATCTATATACATTTTTTGGTGACCGGAAACTTTTTCGAGAGCGATACAGGAAACTATAGAACTTGTTAAGCAAATGTTTCAATGAAGCACGCTGTTCGTCAAAAGTCTTGTTACGGAGTGAGAGTGAAATTACTAAAATCTGTGACAGTCGTGCTCTTGCCCGATATAGAAATTTATTTCACGTTCAATACTTCAAAACGGATAACCCTACGATCATTCAGAGCGCAAATGAGGAAGCGCGCAATTGCTATATATACATATATATATATATATATATATATATATATATATATAACTCGTCTCAATATCTTCTTCTTCTTCGGGCGTCATCTAGCGATATAGAGAAACGAAAGGCCAAAATCATTGGGATGCTACTTACCTTTGGACCACATCTGTGGATAGCCATAGTCAACGTGGGCCGCATGCTGGCAGCGTGAGAGCGGCTTGAGCACGTCGGTCCATGGGACACTCTTGGTGTAGTGCCACCTGGTTGTGTCCAGGATGACCGTACGGTTGCGCTGCAGTCCGGCGACGAGACAGTGCAGGACGTCGTGCACGCATGACGCAAATCCGTTCGGATTTGTGAGCCGGCACCGGATGGCCGTCACCACCGAACAGTTTGCCGGGTTCTGCAGCCGCTCGAGTGCTGACCACAGTCGACGCTGAAGACCTTCGACGGTGCGCCGGGCTCGGGCCTCGACCCCGCTCGAGGCCACCAACGTGTTGGCGGACGTCTCGAGCGAGCGCACGAAGCGCAGAGTGTGCGCCAGAACCTGGCGACGTTTTCTGCTGGCGACGTCGCCACCCACCTCGTCATACGGTTCAGGAGCTTTCAGGTTGTGGCTCGCGTCCGGGGAAGACCCGTTGTCGCTCAGCGAGCTTACAACGTAGTCGCTTAAATCGCGCAAGCCCTTAACTAGCCGCACGTACGATTGATATGACTGGTCTACGGAAGAAGCAGCAGCGGCCCAATGGGAGAACGAAACACGAGGGATTCAGAAAACAGAACGAGGCGAAAAAAAAACCAAATTTAGTGTACCTGGCTCTCTCTTTCTTTAAATATATATATATATATATATATATATATAAATGTTCAAACTTTCTAGTTTAAAAGGTCGTCTAATATATATATATATATATATATATATATATATATATATATATATATATATATATACGTTTAAACTTCCTAGTTTACAAGGTCGTCTAATATATATATATATATATATATATATATAATTTTTTTAAAATATATATTGTATTACCTAAGTAGACTAACCAGCTTTAGTTTTTAATTAGACAAAAATTAATTTTCAATTTCAAAAGGTGTTTTGCTTAAGAGCGGCGTGTTCCGATAAACAGAATCGATAGAAAATAATGAACGCTATTAAGAAAGTTTCTCATCATTAAAGTGCTTTACACCAATGCCCTACATGTGCATAATACTATTCTAGCTGCCCATCGTTAAGCGCTCAGACCAGAGTTACTCTTGGCTAAAGGTGAACACGTTACCTTATATGCTAAACGCTTGGTATAATAAAGGCGGCGACCTTACAGTATATACCAACAGATAAATCTCTAAATTTGGTAACAGAAAACATAATCTTTCTAACTTGCATAGATTTACATTTACTGACTTTTTCAGAGAGAATGCTGTTAATATTCAGTCCGATGTCAGGGTTGTATCCACCATAATTTATAGGCTAGCCATAACCACCGTAATTACGGTGGAGTATTTAAAGAAATCTCCACTATTGTACGTTGCATAGATATAGTATAAGTGATTGAGATTTTCAACACATATTTTGGTTACCATTGTACGTTGCATAGATATAAGTATAAGTGATTGAGATTTTCAACACATATTCGGTTATGTAATTAGTAAACTATACGGCACATAAGTGTGGAGTTCTTACCAACCTTTAACATCCGACGGTTTTACGACGTCAGCTTCACTCCAATTTCGCTTGAGCTTATTAAAACGATCATACATGCCTCTGTAATGGATGCAAAGAAAAGTCACCCTCGCTTGGAGAGATAATAATTCAAAGAGATGGATGCGCAAGTCACTTGCAAAATTCAGTTTTCTTTCCAAATGATAAAGGTGGCCGTGGGCATTTTGCAGAGCATACTCTTCGCAAGCGGCAGTCCTTTACAGTGCGTCTGCTTGCAAGAGATTTAGTATATAATGCTAAATTAATAACTAATACAACGACCACAAGGAAAAGTCGTATATATATATATATATATATATATATATATATATATATATATATATATATATATATATATATATATATATATACATACATAGACAAACTCTTAGCATGCTTAATTTGTAAAAGCAGAAAAAACAACTACATAAACATCTGTTAGGTTAGATATATATGCGTAATTAAATAAGTGTATCGAACCTTCGTGCCTTCCGCGTAAAACCAATGATGCATGGGCTGACAGAGAGCGTCTGTGTATCGTCTGTGGTATAAGTATGTGTGTGAACCGACGAAACGGTTGGAGCAATGCTGCTATAATTGCAAAAAGCTTGGCGATTTACAACTAGAAAGTATTTGTTGGATCAAATAGGATTTTGGCTCTCGAATTTCCTTTCGGGTTAAACCGTTAACGAGTCAAAATAGCAATGGCATTTTCTAGGTAACCACAAGGACCGCTATACCAAGTTCCAAGACCGAGCAATTGAACCTAAAAGGAGTGTTGGCAAAATTCGTGCCAAAATGCAATTATATTAATACAATTATATTAGTGAAGTTCAATTAACTCCACTCGAAACTCGTGTGGTAGTTCGTGCTACGGACAATGCAAGCCCAACTTTATAAACGCCGTGAGCACTGTTGAAGACGAGACGAGGACTTTAGGGTGTGACTCAGAGACAAGAATCCATGCCTGACAGTGAAAGCATTAGATTCACCCATAGCCAAAAACGCGTGATGCTCGGAGCAATGCCATGCGTACCTGTATGCAGCTGCTATCTGCCCCGATTCGGATCTGATCAGAGCTTTTCGCCATACACCGATTTTCCATGATTCGTCGCACTCCTCAGCATGACTGCGAATTATTTTTTGCTATTCTGCAATTTGATAAAGGCTTCTGAACGGGCACCGATTTGAATAACCAAGGGAAGGCATTGTGTGGAAGAAAAGAACGGTTTAGTTGAAGGCATTCTGAAAAATGCTTTTTCAAGAGTGCTTTCCGTACAGACAGGAGCATCTGCAGACCTAAGGTTGTATAGCCAATGTTACGCTTCTACTCATCTTTAAATATATATATATATATATATATATATATATATAGCGCACGCGGTAATTTCGTTATGCGGCAGCGCGCTACAGACGGAAACAGGGTACTAGATTCGGGAGGAATGCCTGAGGGAGAAGAGCGGTGTAGACCACGTTCGAGACCGCTCATGATATCCTGTCAACGGGCGAGAAGGGCAAACTGGAAGTATCCATTGGTGCTTCTGATACATCTCGACAGTAGTGCAAACATAGCGTGACGCCGTATACATTCACCTCTACCTATGTGCATGCGTAGGGAGACGGGACAATACAACCGTCAAACGCAAAGCAAAACATACCCAAGCAGGAGGACAAATTCCATAGCTTCACATGTCTGCAAGATGTATAGTATGTTGAAGGCTACCTTAACTAGGCCATGTGCCTGATAACTCCCAGCCATTTCAGAATCACCATGCTCACAGATTCAGCCGAATAGTCATTGTGTCTTCTCCAATCCCGTTTCGCTGACGATTTCATTGCTCGTAACGAAGATGGTGATGCTAGCAGTGGCCTTGCATATACACTGAGCGTAAATTGCTTTTAACAGGTTCAACGTATTATTATTATTATTGTTACTATTATTCTAAGATTCCTACTCCGAATGAACATAATTTTGCTCAGATGTGTAGAAGTAATCGTATATACGCTACCTGACGTCGTAATAGCCAACTCCAAAGCGAGCCAATCGCTCCTCTCGAATAGGCGCGCGTTCGACATGCTCGTCCGACGGGGCACTACGACGAACGAATGCGGGAAATGACAGAATGCCCTGCGTTGGCAGGGTGATCCCGACATATATCGCCAACGCGATGGCCACAAATCCGACCGCTAATTGGATCATCGTCAAAAGTCCATATTAATTTCTGCCTCCCATAATCGGCTCTAGCCCTCGTTGTTTTTCTCCCCGTATCTCTTCCCCTTGCGCTGGACGACCAGCTGATCGCTAACTTATAGTCAGTTCATTGACGTAACAACGGCCGACCGATACCGGTACTAGGACTCACGCACGCGCACATCGTTGTCGTCGTGTGTCGAATACCGCCGAATTACGAACTAAAAGTTAGTTGAATTTGTTAGAAATTAGTTAAATAGGTTGGAAACGGGCAAAGACCGGCAACGCGTAGGATAGCATATTGATTCGACGAGGTTGACTAGCATGCTTCCAGAAGCTATTATGTCTTCAGAGCATTCAGAGCCCACGGGCAACCCAGACTAGATTATTACATGGAACAAGAGCGGTAGGAGCAATCATTTTGGTTATAGTAAAATACTTTTCGGGCTGACCCACAGCCAAAATTTAACGTACACATTTACTTAGCAACAACATAACAATAAGAGCAGATTAAGCAAGCCCGCTTCCGAACTAGAACCTACCTGCTATCAGCAAAACTGCTGGGGAAACTCTAGAATATCGTTAAATGCGTTTTTGAGCACGTTCCTCTAAACGTCTTGCAAAGCCTGCTCTCGTTATCGAAAATACTGTACATACGTATGAAAAGTGCTGAATACGTTGCTGGCGATTTTTGAGTAAATTTCCAGCCGACGTCTAGTTTCTACGAAATTTTGTAGGTTTTGCTTTACTAGAGTTTATTTCCAAGAAGTTGCGATTTGCAGATTTCTGTAATGTGGCACGTGACCATATGTATACAGGGTTGATCAGGCTAGGTGTCCTTTAATACATTAAGTTTGCCACGCTGGCCTGAACGAATAATTGTTTTGCTGAGCGCGCCAAACGAATCAGCTGACTCTTTCTTTACTCAGTCTGATACCCTCGTATCAACTATGCCGGCTTTATAAGGCCAGAGACCAAGGAAATATAGTGTGGTGGCGCTATATCTGGCGGGCAAGCGTGCTAAGAACATTGTAAACGAGTTACAGCATTCGAAAGTCCACAAAACGTTTCTGATGGGCAATATCAAACGATAAAATGATAGAGTCTCCGTGGCCGTGCGGCACAATGTGCGGACGCAATTTATCAAAAAAGAAAAAACAGAAAAATATAAGTCAGGTAAAATGAAATCCGGTGAAATCCGCATTGGCGGTTACTTGAAAATCTCGATAACGCCCCGCTCGCCTGTCACGCTCGCGGGGCGATCGATCTACCAAACAGCGTCTTCTCGAACAAGAAAATGTTCGCTTTTAAATAATCGATTCTGAACAGACGATGGGGCAGAAGGCTGCAGCAAGGATCTTTCTTTTTCAGGCTGACGCTTAGCCAGCATTTAATGTCCACGGGTGTGCTTTCGCATTGCTTCGTAAGACGGACATGAAGCAAGGATCTAATAACGTGCTTAGGCAATTCAACGCCACAAACATGCAAGCACTAGTCTCCAGTGGTAACGTGGGGCGAGATAACAGATAACCGGCGCGCTGCTCGTTTTTATTTCTCGTAGACTTAAAATTCACGGGGCAAGGTAGCGCCAGCTATTTTTAACGTGACATCTGATGCTATGAACCAGAGAGCATTTCGAAGTCCGACCGTTTACGTTTCAGCAGGATTCGGCGCTTTGTCAAAAGGCCAAACAATCTCAGGTCTGACTCGGGGACTACGCAATGGCGGTTTTCACATCTGATGAATGGCCACCGTACTCGGCAGATTTAAAGCCGCGTGGCTATTTCGCCAATGTTTGCACTGTCAGGCGCAGTGGCGTCAACGCCTGCAGCAAGCTCGTGCATGAATGTCGGATAAGATACCACAAGAGGTTGTTCGTGATTCTTGCGAGGCCCTCTTGTAGGCAGACTCGCAGCTGTAGTTTAGGCTAGAAGAGGTCGTATGGAAAATTTATTTATAGTTCTATACCAAAAAGTAAATATGTATATATGTAATACAGTTAAATTATATATATATATAATGTTTGTAAAGTTATTATTTTTTGTAGTTGTTATTTTGAAACAAAAATATTGGAAATTAACGTTATCACATAAAACTTCAAGAAGCTGTGAATAGTGTTGGGCGCTGGTGTGCAAAAAATGAAATGGAATGCTCTTATCGATGCGTACATTCTTTGCCTGAAAACATGGACATTTATATTTTGACTATATAATGAATAGTGTCACACTACCTACATTATTTGTAATACGCGACCTTGGAATTTAAGCGTCTTCTCAGCTCGATGTCAGCTTCCATGTAACACAATTAATCAAATCTTCTCTAGTGTCCTATTTAACACAAGTTTAAGATGTAAAAAATCCAGGTGTATATATTCTTAAAATATTGACGATTAGATCACGTTTCGGGTTTGTTACAGTTACATTGCAATACACATATTTATGAAGTATCGGAAGCGGCATTCGTTTTCATTAACCTTAGTGCAATTGAGCCCGCAAAGTGCAGAGTTAAACTCATCGCAAGGGTTATAGGCCCCAGTCCGACGAAGCAATTTGCGGTGGAACTCACGGACGGGGAATCGGGTGTCCAACATTGCCGGTGTCCTATAGAACGTTTCTGGAAGTTCTCTTATCTTCTGCTCAATACCTCTACGGAACCTTCGTAATGAAATAGTAGGCAAAAGCTGAAAGCAGTTTAGCTATATAACTTGCCTGTTCTGTGTGTTTCTATAAGTATATATTCGTCAATATTAATTGATTGTAGCTGTTAAGCTGTTGTACTGATCTCTGGAAACCGTATTAGATGGGATATATAAACCCCTGATATAAAAGGGTGATATGTGTACACACACTTATCAAGCAAATAAACCAATCAATCATAAACTTTCTTGAAAGTCGCAGTACAGTCGCAATCTATAAGGAGGCTTCGTAAGAGATGTTTCTTTAACCGCGACGACATTAATCTACCAGCATTACTACTATCAAGCTAGAGCGAGCACGATTGTTACTTCAGTCCAAACAAAAAACAATCCTTTTCGAGCAAACAACGGTGTTTTCTGTTCTATCCTATTTCAATTTCTTGGTAATCCTTTGAGCGGCACCTAACCTGGTTAACTCTGTTTACATAAATATACACACTTGCAATACGATAACACTGTAAAAAAACTATGGCCGCATTACCGCCACCGCAGACAGAGAAGAGCCGCGGCCTTCTGAGACATCGGTTGTATCTTGAAATACAAAGAAGAAACACCACAGCCATTCTCAGGATGATGCCGATGGTGCACGGTTTATACTGACGTGACTGCATAACAATGAGCCTAGAGTAACACACGCTTATTAAGAGCCAATCCTAAGCTTAGATTACTTGATTAAAATCTCTCTTCACATTGTCAGGTTGGTGTAAGCCTCAAGCCAAACAAATTATTTGGTTACAAACACCACGGGGTATGCGGGGTACTACGTTCGTTTGAATACGATGTATATATATATATAATTTTACCCAGCCTGGGTGTTAATAAACCATAATAATAATATATATCTGTCGACAGGACGAAGTGGGAGCGGCGACTGGCGACTTTGACATCAGGTGAAGTTGCGAGTTTGATCCGTACTCTCTATATGTGCTGCACCGGGATCTTACTCTATGTAGTGGTTTTGTTTTACAATCTGTTTTGCTTTAACTCTAACTTATATCTGCAAATATTATGGACGATCCCTTCGTAAGCGTTTATGTTACGCCGGGATCAGTCCTAATGTATCTGTAGCGGCGGTGACTTGGATGACTAGCCTATTATTGTGAAGCAGATGGAGCGTTACCCTGACAATCACGAACGCGAGCAGATCTTTAATATTATATTATCTGTGATTCTTTATTATTCGATTATCTGTAATTGAATTCGTTTATTTGTTAGATCTGACGGAGCATTATTGTGCTGCTAAATTCTTCTGCAGAATATAGATCCAGGAGCAGAACTCAATGGTTTGAATAAAGAGCACGGCAAATTGATGGGATATCGCTTGCCTCCTTTTCAGCGAGGAAAGTCGTATTAAGGTGCACAGCATATGAAGTCTCAACAGGCAGACTTGAGGAAGCCTTTAAAAATTAAGCCGCTTGGTGCCTTTGTATAAAGCATTTGTTATGTGAACAAATGCGTCCCGAAACAGTTCAATTATTCTAACGCCGTACACAAATGAAACTGTATTGCTAGATTAACGTACCTACACGCCTAATGCTTTTATAGTTGGCGATCAGTGATGTTTCAGGTGTACTGAAGACACAACTGTAGTTTTGATGCAAACATGTAGCTGCCTTTATGGCGACTGCAACATGACTTATCTTAACATGTTCCCCAGTTGCTTAACTATGCGACCGGTATTACTAGCACAGTACTAAGTTGTTTTTTTGTAATATATATAATAAAGTCTGTCTACCTTTCACCTGTATATGAAGTCCACACTCTGGTCCTGCAGTTGGCAGAACGCCACCCTCCTCGACAAGAATAACGCCAAGGACTCTACATAGAGTGTGTTCTGCTATGCTATTTTTGTCTAACACGCTATTAGTGAGAAAATAAGAGAAGAAGAAGAAAGATAAAAACCTGTCCCAAGAGAGACTTCTGATTAAAACTTAATCAATATAATCCGTTTATGCGAAGCGGCCGAGATAGGTAATCCCTTGATATTTAGAGTAAAGGCATTCTACCAGAACTACTTATCGTTAGAGGGGGTAGTCGCCTTTCGGCGGTTGACTCCTAGGTATAAGATATACCGTCGTATATGAATCATGGCGTAAACCGTGAATCTTCAAGGGTTACTCGCCCTGAAGATCTTGTAAGGCTAGTACGCCCTCGATGAAGGCCCACATTATACACTAGTTAATCTAGGTAGATTTTGCAACTTTACCGCAACACCAGAAAATAATATCACTGTAATAAAGAAATCACGATGATTCGCTTACCAATGTTAATAGTGACCAGTGATCGTCTTGCCCATTAGTTAGCTACCTAATTCACACGCACAACAGAGACACAAAAAGCAACGAATGTAAAAATATTGCCTCAAAATAAATATTACGCAGAACAAGAGAAAACTTTCAATAAAGCACAGTAGTGTTTTTTTGGTTGTGCATAATCGTTCATTTGTGTGTACACTGATGGCAGAAGAAGCTTTTGCGATCAATATAATCGTCACCAGTAAGCTTATCAACAGTTGGGGTTCCTGGGCATGCTGGGCGCTACTTGAATGCACATGTTTAGCGGTAAAAAGCAGCATATGCAACGTAAGCTGCACGTATGCACTTAACGATCCATAGTGCAATACATCCCTTCAAGTGACAATAGAGATGCTTTTATATTATTTTAAATATTTCTACAAGAAATACATTTCTTCAGTTACAAAAAAACGCCGTTGGTTTCTTCGATTGCAAAAAGCGCCTCTAAAGAAGCATTCAAAAGGTTGGCCTTGATTTAGATGTATACATCAGCTTAGGAACACGGAAAGAAATCTAGTGATCAAGCTTTGCAAATAGTGCAAGGCAGCGACTCGGCATTCTACGTGACCTAGGAAGTCAGTGGACGAGAAGGCCATGAACAAGCATACTTGTTCCTGTATCGATGGCTTCGATCATTTACACGATTATGACGGTCGACTGAACACGCGCGCTGATGAGTACCGTTTTTTTAGATTAGTCGTTTTAGTGTATCTTTAAAGCGTTACGCTGGCGGTTAAAGCTTGCTTAGATGCTATCAGACCGCAAATTCTACCTCCGCGAACCGTCCAGAGGCAAGAGTTTAAAAAAAAATAAGTGATAAAACCCTAAATACACGCGTAATTACCTATTTTCTCGCTGCATACGCAACTGCGTTATCATCTATCACGAGAGGACATATCTTCTTCACGTCGAAGATGTGCGAGTAAGATACGACTTGGGCATCACTCTCACCCAGCTCGAAGGAAGCTCTTTTTAACGCTTAGCTAAGCGCTGAGTCTGTCGGTCGTCCAATGCGCTATGAAGACGTCAGCATCTTCACCTCCGCCTAGTAGCCCACTTCCGATCGCTGTACGACCCGACGTAGATACCGCTTTTTTGTTCTCTACGCTACCTTCATTGCACACGCACATACACACAGCTTCCACTTTGCCCTGAGATCGAAATTACCTGAAAATTATTTTGAGAATAGAAGTATAGATATCCGACCCATCAGGTGCTTCGATGGTCGGTGCAGGTGCGGACCAAGCAGATCATGCTTCCAGGTTAGCAGAGGCTAACAAGTGCAGAAAATACTCGTCGCGTTGGCTATCTGCTTCAATTTTGCCCGTTGGCTTTCGAGACACTGGCAGGAGCAGGACCTCTTGCACTAAAGCTGATTCAGCGCATTTAACATAACAAAGTTATATTATGTATGTATATATATATATATATATATACAGGTAGTTCAACAGGTTCTTAAAATGGGCTTTTCAGAATTCGAATTTGGCGCGCTTTCACCGCTATTGGAAACGGCAACTTTTCGACTGCTAGTTTTTCGACTTTTCGACTCAAAATATTATGGTGTTTGGCCGTTGCGCTTTCGTTTGATCGCTTTTCCCGTGCAACGTATCGGCGTGATTTTAAAAATGGAGAAACAAGAGTTTCGAGTGGTTATCAAGCTTTTTTATTTCAAAGGTTGGAATGCGACTCAAGTGAAAACTGAATTAGGCGAGGTGTACGGTGACTCTGCGCTTTGTTTTGCCATTGTTTCCAACTGGATTTATGAGTTAAAAAGAGGTCGCAGGAGCACCGAGGATGAACTAAGTTCAGGACGCCCAAAAACGGCAACTGATGAGGAAAACGTGTAAAAAGTGCAGAAAATTGTTGCCGCAGATAAACGAGTAAACATTAGGGAGATAGCGGAGGCCCTGGGGATCAGTTTGGGTAGTGTGCATTTCATCCTGCACGAGAACTTGAAGATGAAAAAGCTCAGAGCAAAATGGGTGCCGCATTTGCTTAACCAAGGCCAAAAAAGACGCGTGTGTTTCCGCCTCACAGCGAAATTTGGCCAAGATGTCGAAAAATCCGTCGGATTTTGGCGCAGATTCGTGACCGTCGATGAAAGCTGGGTCCATCACTACACTCCCGAGACCCAAGAAGCATCTCGCCAATGGTGTGCACCTGGTGAAGGACCTCCGAAGAGGGTGCGGACAACGGCATCGGCCGGAAAGATGATGGTTACGGTTTTTGGAACCAGCGTGGAATAATTCTGGTCGACTACCTTGAGAGCGGTCAAACGATCACGGGAGAATATTATACAAGACTGTTGGACTGCCTGAAGCAAGAACTCATCGTAAAACGGCCCGCTTTGCAGAAGAAGGTTGTCCTGTTTCACCAGGACAATGCTCCTGCGCACAAGTCGCGGCAAGCATCGGCAAAACTGGCCCAACTTAGGTTCGAACTTATTAAACAACCTTCCTATTCTCCAGACTTGGCCCCCTCTGATTATTTCCTCTTCGGACATTTAAAGAATAGTCTCTGTGGAAAGCGTTTTTCCAGCAATGAAGAGGTTAAGGCTGCTGTCGATGCCTATTTTCAGTCTAAAGACGTGGAATTCTTCTCAAGACGTATAAATGTACTGAGTTTCTAGGGGACTATATCGAATAAGAAAAAATTAAAAACGAGATTTGGAAAATTCTTGGTTCTTATTTTAAGAACTACCTGTATATATATCTAACAAAAAGTCGAAATGATAAGGTACGAAACGACACTGTAGGTATATTTGAAGTCTTTATTCAAAAGTTTAAAAAAAACTAGAGGCCCGAGCACAACTATTCGGCTGTTTCACGAGCCAAAAGATTTCTTGTTCTCAGATTGCCGCGGCTGTAAAAAGAGCCAGTCCTCCACTCCCTCAGTTGACGTCTGGGAGACGTAGACTTCACAAAAAAACACTCCACTTTTTGACTGACTTGTCGGACACACCAGTCTTTCCCGTATACGGACATCGCCCGGAAATGAATATCGACCTAGTAGCTTCCGCAATCACAAATCTGATAACATTTCGCTGCTTCTCAATCGTTGAATTTTGCAATGGAAATGCCAGAGGATGTCCTCACGCGTACTGTCGGGTAAATTGAACGGGCAGCATAACTGCTGGCTTCTCTTTTCGGTTATGTCCGCGCATAACTACGATGGACACTCACTTTGCGTCTCCAGATATCTCACAACGTTATCAAATTTTAACCGGTTTTGTTTTTACGACGTTTCGTACCTTTTTATCTAAGCCCCTTATATGTACATATATATATATATATATATATATATATAGTGGGATATATGGCACGTTGATCTGCAGCATCGCCCTGTACAACCCAAGCACAACCAGCGGTCCAATAAATACCGATAACAAATCATGCTCTCATTCATCCCAGCGTTCCGTCGATAAGCTTGCTACTCTGCTGTACATTTAATCAGTTGAAAAATATTTAACTTGTCTGTACGGTTATCGTTCAAAGTCCAGATCTATTACTTCTGTAGCTTTATAAGTATTGTTAAGGATCTCAAAACATATGTGCGTTTAGTAAAATTTCTAGTCTAATCAAGGTTTAACTACTGCTTACGTTTATGAATGCCCGTCTCGGCAAAAATAAGAGAATAGTCTATAATTTGCAGAAACTGTTCATGCAGGGACATCGGTGAAGATGTGAAGTGAAGATATTTTTTGGTAACTCTTAGATAACAATTACGCCCTTTTCCCCATCCTCAAGAGCCAATACATGAATACCCTAAATGTCCGCGCTACCTTGCTGAGTTGTTCGACAAATTGGAGCCCTGACCGCTCGAATACACAATTAATTGTTAAACCTTTATGAAATCAGAATTTATATATATACATATATCAGATTAATAATATATGAGATAGGTATTTTATTTATATAATTTCTCTATGTTAGCACTTTGGAGTGGACAATTGTCTCCGCGCGAACGTGTGATCACGGGTTCTCTAACCCAGGGTTAGCCCAGTTTAGCAATGTGCCCCGAACAGACGCTGCGTTTCCTCGTTGAATGTCGAGCGACAGCCTCTGACGCAAGAATTCAGATGCCCTCGAGTCTCCTGTCGAAAGATTAAGGCTTTTACCGACCCGCTGAATCAGCTTGAGCGTAAGGGGGCCTGCAGCTCCCATAGTCTCGAACGCCAACGGACAAAATTCGTGCGGATAATCGACGTTTGAATATTTTCTGCATTTGTTAGCCTCAGCTAACCTGGAGGCATGACCTGCTCGGTCCGCACCTGCACCGACCATCGAAGGGGCTAATGAGTCGGTTACAGTTGCGTCCCAAACAAGCATGCGGCCACGCTCAAACGGCGTCAAAGTCAGACCGTCAGGTCTTTTTCCATCATCCCTCGAAAGACCCGGGGGCTCTAGAACGCACGGAAAGCCGGCGGACCTAAGTGCGCGGCTAAAGGTGTCATTTAAAGCGGAGTGACGCGCTCGTCGGCCTGCACTCAACGCGCATGACAGGCCATGATGGGCCAAGGCGTCCACGAAATCACCACAACGACATCGGTGGGGCACGACTAGGTCAACACCAAGCCGCAGCCCTGCGCTTATACGCGTCGTCTCGTCGTCTAACAGGGTCCGAATTCGCGGGCAGGGTAGGGCCTGTAACCAAGCCCCAGCCCCTTGACTACTAACAGCTCGTAGCCTGGCTCTATCAGCAACAGAAGGTGCTCTATTAATCAGGCCTGCTAGTCGCTTTTCATGTAAGGGGGCTGTCCAACTACCCTGGTTAGCCCTATCCTCCGGAGGAGAATCAAATAGCAGCGACAATTCTTCATATATATAAACTGTGGCAGCCAACGTGGCGGACCTCATGAATGTCTTGATATTTCAATTAATTTGAAACGAATTTTATAAGAACTGTTGCAGTACATTGCTGAGAAGAGTCTGATCCAAGACAGTTATTCAGTCATTCCAACCTTACCCATAGCAAAATCCGCCCCCTGGGTCATTCCTTAGGGTCAACCCCTTAGAGGAACATCTTTGAACAAAACAAGCTGACAGGTTCTCTAGACAGTCCTTCCTTCCTTAGCTCTCAGCTTTCCTTAGTCCTTGGAGAGGGGTCCAAATCGAAGACCGATGAGATGGACAGCTAACCCGTTTGCCAGCTTATTTTTAGCCTATACATCTTCAAGGTTCTACCGCTAGGTTGCTTGTATAGTCGGTCTAGGCGTAATCCGAATACCCGTAATTCCCCATGGGAAATCACTGGCTAGAAATATATCCCGAAAGCCGGCCGCCGAAAGCGAGACAGAATGGCAGGCGTGACTCGAGTTCGTTTGACGAGAGTTTAAAAAACTCAATCCAGTCCCGGTTTCGGTCGAAGGGTCGGGTCGATCGTGCCGACACATAATACCGCGGCCAGCATGAATGCGTATAAGACTCGAACATTCTCCTGTGCTCTGTCCTAGGCAAATAGCTATTCCTTCTGTATCGCTGGTCGTCGTCAAGATTAATTATATGGTGAGAAGATAAGAATATTCAAAGGGTCTTCAATTAACCAACGTTCTGATTGCGGGACTCTATGCACAGGATTTAATTTTCTATTAAGCTTACTGCTGCTATATATATATATATATATAGCAGCAGTAAGCCTATATATATATATATTTTTTTTAACGCTCTGACAACCACATTTTAGACGCCCACAATGGGCTAAGATGCCTGTGGCCCGATCTGGTCTATCGAATGCATCTATCGTCATCGCGTTCTCGTACTAGATTTATATAGGCTTTCTCCAGCAGAGGTATGTAGCAGCAGGGCAATGACAACCACGTCCAACAAATACAACCAGCAAGGCCGGGGTTCGAACTTGCGATTGTTTTGTCAACCGTGGTTGCCATGGTAACGCCCCGTTTCGAACGGTGCGTTAGCCGCCTAAGCCACTGCCGCTACAAATACATATATTTATATATATAGAATCTCTTGGCATTGTGTCTATTAAACCAAGGCAGCAGGCATTCCTACTGGCGCTCCTAGATTGACTAGGCCCGGGCCGTTATTCAGCCAGTCCAGAATCAGCGCGCAGATACCAATTCATTACGTTTATAAAATAATAAAAATAATCTCACACCTACACGTACTAGATTTTGTTTGTATTCATCTGTTAGAAATAGCTCACAAAGGGATGTGATTGCCAAACTGCCTAGTCGGTATTGCATCGATACAAGTTCGATTACGTCGGATAACCTTTCTTGCTCATGCAGCTTAATAAGGATGACGTCCAGTGTTGGTGTTTGTTGTGTTTGGGCGGATAGGAGTGAACTCGTATTGTTCAGAATTCAGGTCAGCGCTTCCCGAAGGTGTTTGCGTGAGTGTGCGCCCCTACCCGCGCTTACATTCGAATTCCGGAAGCTGCTGTAGTAGCGTACGTTCCTCCTGTAGCGCTTTAAACCGTAGCGGGTTATTGCTACGTTATACAACCGTGACGGGTTGTTACTACATTGTAATGCTACATGCTTAGGCAACTATATAGCACGTATATTAAAATAAACAGAAGCAATTCTC
This sequence comes from Dermanyssus gallinae, assembly GCA_003439945.1. Classification (NCBI taxonomy): domain Eukaryota; kingdom Metazoa; phylum Arthropoda; class Arachnida; order Mesostigmata; family Dermanyssidae; genus Dermanyssus; species Dermanyssus gallinae. The sequence continues at coordinate 24,102 of QVRM01006955.1, forward strand.
AACAGTCCACCTTGAAACGTAGTGAGGTAGGGTACCATTTCAACATGCTGCATCAAACGAGGATTGATTACCTTTCACGTTAGTCTACTTTGACGGGGTAGAAACGTTGAGCGGCACGCCGCGACTGGATACCATCGGCGAAATTTGCGTTGTATGAAGGCACAACGCCATCGTGGGTTCAAGAAGCGCTGATTATCCATACTAAGTTCCATCGGATACAAGGGGAATTACTGTTTACGGGATACATGTTATATGGACTAAAGCGAACTCAATTGTACTCGGCAAAAGCCAATTTTATAAAAAGAGTGCTAGCAGGCCACCGCCTTGGCCGCAACCGGCTTGTCTATCTGCTGGCCTTGACACCCCACTTTGTGCAAGATTGTTAAAAGACGTATGCCTTACCGAGCACGGAGGCCTTCTACAATTATCTTGCTAAATGATAATATAAGTTTGTGGGTGTTAATTGGCGTTAATGTGGATAGGCGTGTGATCTGTATCACCTTCAACAGTGCACAAGGGCGATCCCGATGACGAACACGGTGTAGTAAAGCCGAATTACAAATGTGTATAAATCAAATGCTGCTTATTAAAATAATTTATATAGAACATGACATACAATGATGTGCTGCGACTAAGGAACCTTCGCCCCGGGATCAACCTACTAGCCTATGCAGACGACTTCGTCCTCGACCTCGTCCCTGCTCGGACTTGCTGGAGAGTCGTGAAGCACTTGCCGATGTCGCCCACTGGATGCAGGCGGCTCTGCTAAGAGCGAGATAAAACTCCGTGGTAGGGCGGAAGAACTGCCCCGCCCTCCATCTCCGTTTAGAAGACCAGGAGATCGCACTCGTCAACATTGTGAGGTGTCTCGAGGTCACCCGAGGGTCTTCCGTGGTACTGAGCACGTGTGGCGGAGATATGTTACAAGAGAAAACGAGAGCCATCCCCTCGTGGCTTCCAAGGAATGGCACACTTGCTTCTGAATGTTCGATGTAATGCGCAAAAAAATCGCACTCAGCTCGGGAGACGGAGACACAATTTGTGTTTAGTGGGTTAGAGGCTAGTGTGTGAGTTGCGCCAAACAGGAATTTCATCTCTGGAGGCAATTCCGACCACCTTGAAGCATGAAGTCACGACGAGGCGTGCGTCAGCTGACGGATTTTTCACATCACTTAAGCCACTTCTCATATCCCACACCCATACCTAAACAATGATTGCCTGAAAGTTAGACTTTTATGTGACGAGTTGCATGCTAGCTGAACTAAGTCAGAAGACGAACCCTTGTATAAGGTCGGTGACTTCAGACTCCGATCATCGTAGTACAAGGAATCACGAAGCTGATACGTGTTCTCCTAGTCGACACGTTTAGCGAAAGCTCGCCTAATGTTCCCGAACAAGGGCAATATTTAACACTGCGTGTTGCGTCTTCGGGCGCGCAGGTAAGGTCGCACAACGAAGCCAAGCCCTGGCGGATCAACTCAAACGTCGTAAGAAAGGCAGGAGCAGGAAAAATTGGACTCGATAACACACCGAGTCTAATTTGCTACACTTTTTGCTCACGAATGTTTTTAATATTGATCTAGATGGATACATGGTACCGGGCACTAACCAATAAGATTGGCTCCCCGATTGATAACAAAATAATACAAATAATAGGTAACACGAAACAAAATTGTCCCGTTCTCTAGGCAAGTGGTATCCAGTAGCGGAGGGTTGCTTGCAGTTTGAGGCGCAAAGCTGTATAGGCGAAGTCCTCCTGCCTAAAGGGCTCGAAGTGCCCAGCTAAAGGTCGCGTAGATGTCGACCGATATCGAAATCACAGCCTTCAGACAGCCTTTGATGGAGTCCTCTAATCTAGGTGTTCCTTTCAACAAGAATAATAGATGGCTAATACTTTGTGTCGCTAAGGACGCTAATAGTCAACGTTTGCCATAACGTGGCACACACAGGTAGAAGCGCTTTGATCTGCGAGAAACGTGCCTGGACTAGGAAATCAAATATACTGTACCGAAAAGCAGTTCACAGCACAACAGCCTGCTAAGAAGGCACACGTTAGACAGTTAAATGTTGAACAGAAGTACTGACTGATATTTAGCAAGGACACTACAGTTTGTATGATATGACTGCTTAAGCTAAGATTGGGGAGACAATCTTAGTTGCACGTTCGGACCGCCAGTTTCTGCGCACTAAAAAGCTGCGCCGATTTGGCTGTCATGTTCCAGAATAGCAGGCAAAACTCGGCTGCTTCTGTTGTTGTTGCTGATGTTTTGGTTATAGGCAAAGCAACTAGTTTGTATAAGGGGTGGTTTCATAAAACGGTACGAAACGTCGTAACAACTAAACTGAAATTTGAATTGACCGTTTTGGGAAAACGTAGAGAGACATCCAGGGACGCGAGTCTAGTGCCTGGCGTTCCGGTGTGGTTGTGCGCATTTGCGGGCGTCTGAGCATGATGGAAGAGAGAAACAGTTGTGTGTCCCGTCCAATTGGTGCGACCGTGCGTCTGAGGACATCATGACGTTCCCATTGCAGAACTTGACGCTAATGAAGCAGCGAGGTATTATCAGATTTCTGGCTGCGGAAAGTGTTCAACTGGGCCATCTCGATTTTATAGTGTTGACAATTGTGTCCATGCGTCCCCATCTCCCCCTAAAAATTCGAAACAGTGATTTCAGCAGACAAAGGAATGCTTACCGTTTTCTTCATCGAATGCCTTTAGTACGAAATAACCATTAACAGTGAAGTGTACTTTGAGCCACTTCGTAGCCTGTGCAAGTACATCAAGGGCGAACAGCCTGAGTTCGCCCAGGGAGGAGTGATTCTGCTCTATAATAATGCGCGTTCCTTACATCTCGAGGGTTACACAAGGTGCACTGGCCAAGTTAAAGGGAGAGCAGCTTTAGCACCCGCCGTACTGCCCGAACCAAAGACCCTTTGCGACTTCCATCATTTGATCTGCTCGAAAAACACCTCGAAACGAGATATAGTTGTGCTCTGGTTTCTGGTGATTATTTTTTAATAAGAGCTCTAATTATAAGTGCAGCATTATTCGTACCTTGTGACTTGAACACCCTTACAAATTCAATATCCGACTGTAATTTGAAAACATTGGGTGAATGGTAAAAACAAAAGGCTAACAGAAACGGGGAGTAATCTTACGTGTACTGGACATATAATATGCAAAGCCAAAATGAATACATCCTAATCAAAATTAATAAACATGACCGTTAATTCAAATAAAGTTTGTTATCTTTGCTACTGGTATTGTTAGGAGTCTTGTCGCGTTAAGTGGATGTTTGCGATAGTCCGGCAAAGCATTACTGTTTTTGCCGATATTAAAGAAATTGCTTACCACAGGCCCAAAATAGCCCCTTTTCTTGATGAAGATTGGTAACGTGCTGCATATATATATATATATATATATATATATATATATGCAGCACGTTACCCATCTTCATCAAGAAAAGGGGCTATTTTGGGCCTGTGGTAAGCAATTTATATATATGCAATATATATATATATATGCAAACATAATTGCACTCTAGACTTGTCGCTGTGTTTGTCTCCATATTCCAATAAGCCTTAGAAAATATATTTGCCATCGGATTTCTATTAGAAGTTCCCAAACCACCTACTTTATTTCGTATCTCTTCAACTGCTATGCTGCACAGACCAAACGCCAATGAGACTCTTATTTATCATACAGATCCGTGTTAACGATTGACACGATTGACGAACGACTGACAAGCTAATCTATTCTGTCGTCTTAAAGTTGCTCATATGCTCTCCCCACTATATGCTCTCTTTCCCTCTTATATGCTTCCTTTTCCCTCTTATATGCTCTCTTGTGCCTCGTATATGCTCTATCTTTTCCTCTCCTTCCCTATTCCTTCATCATTTTCGTCACTCGCCCGCTGCAAACCTTATCAGCGACAACGGCCAAAACAATTTGCTCACTGGCCGATCAATGGCAACTGTCTATGGTATTGAATTTCATTTTTCATTAGCCACTTCTGCGGGCGAGCTGATGGTTGCCCATACCTCAGCCAAAAAAACACCGACGACAAACACTACTCGTGGTTCTCGTTGCGGCAACACGAAAAGTCTTCCTTTGCCGCGTTGCTAGCGCATCGAAGTCGCCCAAATCGGCGGCTTCGGTATCAGGCGGCGACACGCTGCCACGACGTAGAGACATAGATCATCATCACATTTGCATGACGGTCGACGATGGACATCCAGCCGTCCTCATTATCATGCCTAATCGAGTGAATATCGTTAGCCGGCACCGTGCTGCATACGACCATGATCGATCCCCTCCTCTGGCGATAGTGGCTGTCCATATCTCTCTACCGGCGAGCGCGTGGAGAGATAGGGGTAGATGGATACATGGCCTACATGGAGATAGATGACGTGCTTCGTACGAAGTGACGACGCGAATGGATGAGTTTATTTCTCGCATACTATATCTGCTAGTGCTGCTGTTACAACGGAGACGTGGGTTTGCTGGCAATTCTCTCGCAAAATATTTTGTCCAAAAATTCCCTGTGTAGGTCCGTCATAAACCGGTCCCTGTTGCCCGCTGTGCGTCGAACACCATTCTAGGATACCTCTGGGCACCGCCGGACATTGCGTTTAAATGTGCCCTGCCCTGTTATTCAACAGTGATCTAACCATTCCGCAGGGCTCTAGTAAGCGATCAGATGTGCGACGCTACAGGCAGAGCTGGTGTTGTCATGGAGCGGTGTGAGGGTTTGTGTGTAATCGAGCTGCTCACTGCGCTGCCATCCTCTCAGTAACCATCATCGCGGTCGATGATAGCGGCGGTGTTGCCAGCGTCGCTGGAAAGTGCCTCTTTAAGGTTGTTGTCGGCAGCATCTAATCATTCCTGTGCCGGCAGTTGCAGTTTAGCGGTGTTTTATAGGCTGGGACGTTAACAGGCCAAGCAGCTAACGTCCTGGCCTATAAAACTAGCGTCTCAGGTTCAACGCTAGGACGTTTTTCGTGTATTTATTCCTTTACTTCTATTGCTTATGTTTACAAGCATACTTTTCTTTTAACACACGAATATTCTCGCAAGCTAGACATACGTACCTAGGCCGCATCCCTGCATAAGGAGCTGGACAAGGACCAGCGCCGGCAGGCTCCGAAAAGTGTACTCGCAGTGGCAGACTATGTGAACTGGAAAATAAGAAAAGCAGAGAAGGAAGATCCAATATTTTACCAATTGCCCGAAATGAAAGGGCTGATGAAGGACTTGTATAAGGTCACGGTAATTAGCAAGATTATGGATGGCCGGAATGCAACGGAACGACCACGAAGCACAAGGACAGCTAAATCATTGAAAAAGGACGAAAGAGCTCCAAAACCAATCAGAAGTGCTGCACGAAATGGATCCTATCTCTTACAACATGACAAGGCAGGGCGCGGTCAACACGCTCCTTGAACGTATTACGCAAAGGCACGACGTCCAGATTGATGTGACCCAAGGAAGAATCAGGAATAGATATATAGCACAACAGGCTAATGGGGCGCCAAACGAAACCTCAATTCTACCTTATAAGGAGAAGAGCGTTTCTTTTGTCTAAACGCTTAAGTGCCTAGATGGCATGGTCGACAACAGTGTGAAGGTTGACGGAGTCCAGTGCTTAGCTAGCGGTGATATGCGATTGACAGTTGCAGATACCGCGGATATTGAACAAGCGCTAAGACAGGTCATTGGCACTGTTCCTCCTTTGTGGCTGAGAATGTGGCTCAAATAGGGTTTCGTGGTTGATGATCGGCCACGGCTTAGCCAAGCCGCGAGGGTGACGGAAATAAGAAAAATCTAATTTGGCATGGCGTGTTATCCGATTTTAGAGTGGCTTAAAGCGCCCAAATGCCACTGCTGCCAAAGAGTTGAGTATTATGCACGGGCCTGCATGTTTGAATTGGCCACAGTTGAGCGTTGCCACAAATGCGGCAAACTGGTCCACACCTTAAAAGTCTGCCGATAGATGCGCCGTGTTTTAATTGGGAATTTGCCCAACACTCAGCCAACTTCTCTGTCTGTCCAAGCTACCAGTCCGATACATAACAGAGGCAATCTGGGCGCTTGGGTCCTTCGTTCAGTCTTCCCATTCCGAACATCTTGCAGGATAAAGCCCTCGAAAGGTTAGATCACACGGTTAATACGCCTGCTGGGGCTTACGAGGCTTGAGATAGCGACGAGAAGAGGCTCTCTCCCTCATCAGCAAGCCAAATGTCAAACTGGCTAAATAAAATCGGGTGGTGGGGGATCGCAAAGATATCCGGATAATTCCAAACATTTCAACCTGCTACCGAGGGCACGTACTACTGTGAGCAGAAACTGCAGCATTATATTTCATATGGACTAACATCGACAGGATTGGCCGCTCACTTATGTCATATAAGTCCCAATAAATCTCCCGAATAGTAAACACGCACTTCGTGGCACGAGAAGAAGGCGGTAGCCCACAGGCGTTGCATGTGGGCCAGGAGAAAAGCTACTAGAGCAAATCGCAGCAACGTGGATGAAGCTCATATCGTACAACTGTACGGTGACTTTAGCACGCCTCGTAGCCTTTATGCGCAGCTGCTGAGTGAAGTTTTTGTCAGAACTAACGGGTGACCCATGGGAACGACCTATTAAGCTGATACGCAGCGTGCCGGGTTCAGAAGAAAGGCAAAGCTCTCCCTTGATAAACGGCAACGTGTAAATACTATGCTATGACAACCAGTGCAACTGCGGCGGCTAATTAAACAGCAAATGCTTCTGGTAACTAGACCGTGCTAGATCGACATGTCGCTGCCACCTAAACTCAACTCGCACCACTTTATTTTTGCTTATGAAAACGCAAGTCGCAGTCCGTTTGCTTGTGGTCCGGTTCAGAGTTGGAACGAGTGGACTCGATGGGAACCACAAATGTAAGGCGCGAGCGGAACGCTCCGCTTACACATTGCCTGTCTCGGGTTTGTTTGTTGAATGACCGTATATCTTCGGCCTAGAGATCGCGATTTGCGGCGTTGAGGGCGCCTTTGTATCTCAAGTTGCGCCCACCGCCCTTTGATAAAAATTTAACATGCGGGGCAATGCAGCCTTGGTCCGGAAAACATTCCAGAGATGACTGGTCCTTATACTGGACTCCCCGTAACAGTGCACACGTTCGCAGGGACCTAAATATATTGTTCCCATATATATATATATATATATATATATATATATATGTACAGGGTCATCTAGAATTTGTTCAATAAACTTTGGGATCTAGTACAAACTCGGCAAAAAAAAAAATTTCTAACGGAACAAAAGGGCTGACATGTCTTCTTTTGAAGTGTGAGCGAATTTACTAAAAATGGCTGTGTAAAGCAACAAACATATATCAGGATAAAAATCTTGATATATATTTATTAAATCTGCGATTAAGAGAACCCCAAACATCAAAGTCTATGCAATTCTCATATTTTGGCTTTCGCGCTAAATAACCAATTTTTACAAAACACGTTTCCCCCTTCTTTTGAAATGAGAGCACCAACATCCAGTACGCCCTTTCAGACGTCCAATGTAACCACAGAGAGAAACTAGTAATATTGCTTGTGACGATTATACATCAAGTATGGGTGTTGATCACCAGTGTAAAGTGCCTAACACCGAAGCGGCGTTTCAAGTTGTGCTTCAAGTGACAGACCCTAATTGAAGAATTCTGCGGACCGTTGGTCATTCGACTGACTATTTTCAAGCGCTCATAGATTTCGGTTATTAGTGCAGCAGGACTCTTTGGACACAACTCCAAAGGGTCCCTATCAAGCAGTTTCAACACTGAGCGTCTCGAAGGCTACGGGCTGCACTATATAATGCAGTTCCAGATTTCTGTGCGTCACCTTGGTTCCGCACAGATCCCGCTCCCTGCCCCTGTGGAAAGGCGCCAGGCTGTCCCACACCATTACATCCCACATGAGAAAACGGCTTGCCACGGCGTCAGGGACTTGTGATGAGGCCGCAATCCTAGGTTTCTTGATAGACCTGCCGGTTCTTTCATTCTAGGCATGCGAGCAAACTCTTTGCTCAACGGAGGCCGAGCATGAGTGCGACGCTTAATGTTGGGTACTATCGTCTCCAGTTAGATCAAAAATTGACTTGAAGCCATTTGTCGCTTGGCCCGTGAATCACCATTTTCAAGCGGCCACTACTGATGATGATGTCCCTAGCAGATTTTTTAATTTCAGTATGAGAACCCTGTCTGAAAACCTTCTCTCTTACAACAACTTTGCTCAGTGATTACTGGTATAACTCCTCCGCAGTACATACCAGCGCTAACCTTTTCCTCCATCAGGTATACTACCTTACTGTCAAGTGCGGACATTTATACTATAAGACCTTTAAAACTCGACAGCAAACCTGCGTAGGCTGAAACCGAGGGGTCAGACGTTAACGGATAGCCAGGCCACCTGAAGTCCATGCAGTATCAGAAAAATTAATATTAAGGACTTGCAATCGTGCATTTTGTGAACTTATGCCGAATAGCCCACCTAAAATCACAGATTAGAGAAATATACTAAGGATTCTTTAAAGGCAATTCCTGAGCTTATTGTTGAGGCACCTCAAGGAAGCGGAAAAATTCGCAATATCTGAGCACCGTAGAAGGTGCATCAGCTGCGACGTCAGCAAACTAAGTTACAACAAGATGAGAGTTTAGTAGGTGTCCAGCGCTAAGATGCAAGATGAACTAGCTCGTCCTCTTTAAGGCAACTGACGTTAGACAGAATTTTGACAATTATATTTAGGGCTGCCATTAGGCGTTCGTCATCGAAGATGACGTAGTCCTCGTACCATCTTTTGCTGTTGAGTTTGAATCCCAATATTTATACTTGATGCCCTGCAGCAGCTTGACTTTAAGAATACCCTCCTGTCGTTGTTCAGAAAGCAGGACATATATTCCAAGTACAGTGCGTCAACTGGTGGTAAGTTGTAACACAAAAAATGCTGGCTCATATTTTTACAACAAAGTCTACACTTGCCATCGGGCATTCAGAAATACCCCGGCTGAGTGAATGGCGGCCTCGCTGCTTCCCTTTACGTCACAACCTCAGTTAGTGCTACTAGGTAATTAACAATAGAATCGACATTCTTTCATGCCGCGGGTCTTGTAGTGAGAAGGTAGTGGTCTCCGGCGTTTCCAGAAAATCGTTGAGAAGACACAGTTTAATGCTACCAGGGCCTGCGCTAGATCTGCTAGAGAAGCTTTTTACAAGTGCTGACTTTGATGGGGGGATGGGCGAGACTGGTGCCGCGGAAACTACAGAGATTTCCGCAGACGTCTGAAACGCAGAAAGGGGACTAGGCGGCGTATCTTGCGGCAGCTTCAAACCGTTCTGCCCGACAATTCGTTTTGATTTTTTTCTATGATTGGATGCCTTTAACCATCGTACACAACTGGATTATTGGGAACCGTGATGGTCACTTTGAAGGTTCCATGCAGTACCATCTCCGGGGGAAGATGCCGCAAGTTGTTTTATGGACACCACGGCAAATGCAGAACTGAGGCTGCTTTTCAAAGCCCCTGCGCATGAGATCTCTCGAGCCGCATCTTCGGCGTCGTAGTTAACTGGAAGAGCATCCCTCTAAATATGATCCATAGTATAGCACTGGAAGTAATAAAATAGCTCGCGATAAAGGTTTATATAGGTGCGGCGATATGTGTGAAACAAGTGCGTGAGCGCATCCCAGCAATCCCTGTGACTCCACACCGTAGCTAAATTCGTTTCAATAGTGGCATCAGAGAAAGAATAATGCACACCGCTTATTTTGTCCCTGATTTTAGAAGCCGGTGCAGGGGGCTGTGCGGTCTCTAGAAATCCCGCCAAAGTATTGAGGTTCAGAAGCTCGGCTCAGTTTAGCGTTTTCTCTACGACACTCACAGGTCAGCTTTAACCAGCAACGCGTGACAAGTTGTTCAAGTGATAAGTTAGGCGCCCCTAAGCGACATTGCGACTGTATGGCCTTGGCGGGCTGGAGGTATTCCCCCAATTGTCTTGAATGCGCTGGGGGTTCTCCCCCAACCTGGTGACGCTTGTGCTTGTTCTATGATCACGAATACAATCAACAGTAATTGACTGTAATGCTAAGTGATTAACTAATTGAACACGATAGTTAGAACTGTGAATACCCCACGACCTTAATTTTTGCAAACTATACTCAGTGTGACTATTTTTAGCGTTCTTGCAGCCAGCGCGAGTATTTTAGATGAAGCAGATTTATATGTTTATAAACACGACGGTATTTATGGTTTTTCCACTAACCAACTTGCAATGGGACCCTCTGTCTAGTAATGTCGGACCATCCACAGCAGCATATTCTGTTTTGTCCCGATTCCGTTCAATATGATGCGATACACGATGAGTAAAAGCTTTAAACGGCCTCCTTCCAGTATCTCAAGTTTAAGAAAATGTTTTTTTTTTCGATAAATTAATTCAACGGTTAAAAACGTGGAAGACAATCTAAATATATCATTTTTCTTTTTTGCGGTGAAAACAGATAATAGACACCTAATAGCAAAAACGAATGAATGGTGTCCACATATTAGATGCCAAACCGCTATTGGTGCATTATTAATATTGTTTACGATGCCCATTTTCTCGTTATCATTTTTACCGTTTTGTATTCATAAGCAATCCAGTTTTTTCTTTAGCTTAAGATGTGCTTGTACCCTAGCTGCATGACGACCGGCTCATTACTCTGGTTTTCCTGCATGCGGGCTTTGCTGCTAGTAACCCACCTTTGCTCGAGCCAGCAATATTTGTGGAATAACTTGGCTAAAAGACGCATATCAAGGCTTAACGCATGCTGTGGCTGTGTAATAGCTGTGTTTTCATTATCTGTGCAAATAAGTTAATATATATATATATATATATATATATATATATATATGAACAAATATATATATATATATATATATATGAATAGTGTTTTGCTAAGAAAACAGAATATATATATATATATATATATATTCTGTTTTCTTAGCAAAACACTATTCATATATATATATATATAGATATATATATTTGTTCGCTTAGCAGAAGTATCTGCTAAGCGAATGGTAATCACTAAGATCCGTAGGGATCTCTTCAACCGGCAACAACAACAAACATTTGTACTCACTGACGATCGCAAAGACGAGTCGCTGGCGACACAATTTTGCTTTCGGCCTCATCGACGTTTCGGTGTACGGGCTGTTCACAGGATACATCACCTCTCGCCAACGACCCAACCAACGTCGGTCCGCACTGTACAAAAGAAAGAAAGCGTAAACGCGTCCTTAACTACGCCGGCATATGGGTGTTTTGGACCCACGCAAACATAACCACGCCCTTGAGGGCCGCGCAGCATTGGCAGCACCTGCTTGTATTGCACGCTTGGTTATTTCGGATGCGTGGTATTAAGCCCTAGATGCTTGTTCATGTTTACAACTACATAGTACCGAGTACGGTCGAGCCCGGTGGCGTGGTGGCTTAAGTCTGCGCCTCGCAACTGGAGGAGACACATAGGTGGGCGGGTTCGAACCCCACCGTTGCACATTTGTATTTATGGGGGTCCGTCTATGAAGCAATGTGAAAAACAGTTCCGTGGACGTTAAATCTTGGCTGAGGGTCAGCCCGAAAACTTTACTTTAGTACCGAGTACGACTATATCCGAAGGATATGTCCTGCTGAAAAAATGCCCTGAATCATTGAACTCAGCTAGAACTCATAAATTGGATAGAGAGAGATAATTATATAAAGGAAGAGGCAAGATTTAAGACTTGCTATACGTGATAAATCAGTAGAAAACATAGATTTATCACTGTTGTTTGTTCAGTCATGAGGATACACGGGGTGACTCCCTCCTCGAAGTCTTTTCTAACTAAGTAGTTCCCTGTGCAGCAATCTATTATTTATGGAACTGCATTTAATTCATTCAATCGTCTAATGTTAGGCATATTTTGGATTATTAGCGTACTGCGTCGGCGGACGGGTGGGCTTACCGTGCGAGCCAGGGACTTTAAGCAGCAGAGCGTTTAGGTGCAACGGCACATAATGTAAAATGATTGGATGATCAAGGTAGAACGCGCCCACAGTAAGCTCTAAAAGTTATAGGTCTGCTGACACTCAGATCCGCCTAGATATCGCTTGAAGCGAATCGACATGCTTATACGCAGTATCAAAGTGTGTACGCACAGTGGTTCATAATTTAGGATGTGATAATAGTTGTTTCATAATTTACACACACTCAGAAACGAGACGGGTTGTGCTGGTATGGGTTTGTGCTTGGAATTTAGAACAATACTACAGATTTTAATGTATTGTAAACCGTTTGCGTGTTTTATTTTTCGTGATTTATACGGTTGTGCTTTACTTACTATTCATTGAACGTTATTTTAATAAGAAATGTTTATATTCTTTATCGTTTTTCCTTTAATTGCTTTTTGTCTTTTGAAGATCCTTAATCAACTTATAATCTGATAGAGCAAAGCAAGGACTGCAGGTCGAATGCAGTAACATTTCCTACAACGCACACTCAGAAACAAGATGGGTTGTGCTAGTATTGGTTTGTGCTTGGATCTTAGAACAATACTACATGTTTTAATGTATTATAAGCCGCCGTTTGCGCCTTTTATTTGTTGTGCATTAGACGGTGTATTAACCCATTATCTGATAGAGCAAAACAATGACTGCCGGTTGAATGAAGTGAAATGTTCTAAAAGATGATATCAATACATCCAAGTCGCCACAAATGTATGTCGGCCGGTAAAAGAAAAACGGCAAAAACAAAGGTGCTATGCGAGACAATTAAAGAAAGCACTTGACTTTAGAGCGTGAACTCGCCTAAAGACCCTTAGTCGGGCGGTGTAGTATTGTAACCGTACTCTACCTTCCTTATAACGATTAATTTTGCAGCACCAATTATTGGACAGTATGTACCGCTACTGTAGGCTTTCGTGTATTACTAGACGTTACGTTACATCTCTGCGAGTAAGTGCGGATGTTGATAAGCTCGTCAGGTTATAACAGATGGCAACATTAGCAGCCCACAGGCAGAGTATGGTTATATCGGGCAGATCGCCAATATAGGGAGGAAGTTGGTACCCCCGACTCACAGGGATCACAGGCGCACCATTTGGTTTCAAAAGAGCCTCGCAGCTTGAAAAGGCAAGACACACAGCGTAGAAAATGTTGTTCATTGTTCAGCACAGCGAAGCCTGCAAAAACGTGCCAGGGTCCATAATTTCAGTTTGTATGACTGACATCGTTTTGAGGCGAGAGCATGTGGCATACGAACATGAGGCCGTCGCCCGCAGGCCTACATCGCTCAGCCCCTGGCGCATAGCTAATTTCATGAAGTCAAGCTGACGTTTCTAATGCTCGCGCGGCCCTATCAGGCAGCAAACTTCATAAGACCTCAAAACAACTAACAAGGTACACTTGTACAGAACATTTCGCCTCACCGCTGACCGTCTTATTTGTTTTAAGGAATGACTCACATGAGCCCCAAGAACATCCCTGTCCGAGAAAGGAGTGCTCAAGCCTAAAAGATGATCGGTTTTCCTTGCTGTGTGTGTGTGTCTATTTTGGTCTCTGTGTGTTCTCTAGTGTTGCTGCTGATCTCGCTTGAACTTCGGGTCCGCTAAATCAATAAATCTCACGTTGACCCCGCGTGGAGACGGCGTGGCGCTAGCACAAAGCGTTCCATAGTAGCAGAACGGATCAGCAGCTGTCAGGGCACCGTATCGCCTCCAAGTCGATCGAGTTTTCTGCTTCCAAGTCAGCCTTCAACTTTCTTTCTCATAGTAGTTGTAGCTGTCGTAGCACAAGATGTTTCGAAGCAATAATGGAACTAGAAGTGGTAGTGGATAGGACAGGACTAATGGAGGAGACGGGGGTAACTCTAAAAGTGGCAGGTCTCGTCCTAACTGAGCTCGACTCCACGCGGCCAATCTAATATGATCCATGTAACAAGGATCACACAGGAAGATATTGGATTAATATGTTGCCCCGCTTTTGATAGTAGATAGGATATCCAAGCAAGCACATACGCTAGACATGCTTGAATACTTCATGTTCGACGTCTCGTAGATAGTATCTATTCGTAAACCAACCACGCCAATTAAGCAGTCTACTTACTATATTGCAAAGTCTTTACACCTTATCTTTGTAAATGACTTTTGTAGGAATTCAATTTTTACCGCACAACTGCGCCATTAACAGCCTTTATGATGTGCTGTGTTAATGTACACACAGCACAGCATAAATTATGGTCGGTTGTGCCGATGGGGGCTTACAATTGTTTCTATTCAATTTATATGTGCATAGCAAGCCCGCACAATATACTACGAACAACGTAGTAAGTTGATTCAATTACGTGTGTCAAAGCAAGTATGCCAGCTATAATTGTGCTAGCACAGCTGAAAACTTTTACGTTATGAATAATCTAACAGGCTGTTAATGGCGCAGTTGTGCAGTAAAAAAATGAATTCCTACAAAAGTAATTTACAAAGATAAGGTGTAAAGACTTTGCAATATAGTAAGTAGACTGCTTAATTGGCGTGGTTGGTTTAAGAATAGATATTATCTACGAGATGTTATTGAGATAAGGCGTTACTTATTATTATTATTACTATATAGGATATTCTAATAACATTTAGTTCAGTCAAGAACAGTCATTCATTGGTATTCTGCATCTTCTTCTTGGCTTGTGGATAAAGTAATATTATTAGATTACGGTACACGGCTGGCCTTACCATACTACCAAAACTGCGTATCTACCGTTCGCCACGCCAAGCTTCGTTGCCAACACCCTCCCGATAAAATTTCCCCAATGCAGGGCGCATCTGTACAACCGCGTGGTACGCCCCCCTGCGGCTCAGGGGCACAGGCTCTCCGAGGCCGCACTGAAGGGAGCCCCGTCGTTAACAACGTTACTCTTCGGGACACGACCATTAGCCGACGTCCAAGGCCGTCTCGCAGGACTCGCCAAAGTTGCAAGAACGTGCGGCGGATATAGAGAGTGTGGTCATGACCAGTCATGACGCATACCGTAATACCGACGAGCTGCCGGTGTTACTTAAATATGCTCATCACCCCCCACCCGTGGTGGGAAAAAGAATTTTCAGACTCTCAGTTTTTGGTAATTCAACGAGTATCATATCTAGATTTGATTTAATTGACTACGATACATAAACATACACACTACAGTAAAGAAAAAAAAGGCCGTTTTCTTAAATGTTATGGCCATCCTCCTCATCTGTGTGATATCGCATCTGGCTTTTCGGGTGGCTATCAAAGTATCTACTAAAAAAACACAACAAATTTGCCGCTGTTGTCTCTCGTGACAGACGTGTCGTTATAATGATGTTATTTATTATTTAATGTTAAGGTTACAGGGGAATGAAACGAAACTAATGTATATTGATGAAGATTTTCTTTTAAGTCTCTATTCACATTGTTTGCTTCGGCAGTAATTATTGAAAATATTGTCACACAAGTGCTCCGATACGTCACAACCTCCAGGACACCCCACCGTGAATTCACTAACGTCAGACCACAAACTACATGTCGGCCGCGTCGCGTTATGGAGCGACTAGCCTCTTGTTGTTTTCGTTGTCGCGCGGCGGGATATAAGATAGGATATACAATACGAGGATTGCGTGCGCAAGCATTCGACTCTGCAAAAGCTCGCGATGCGTAATAAACTGTCGCGCGGAATCGACATGCCCTGAAATATTTTTTCTCTGCCATTGTCCGTTCGCTGGGCGTAGGTAGTATGCCAAGCGGTTGGTGCAATATTTCATAATAGTGGTGAAGGAAATTCGTGTAGCTTTCTATGCAACAGAGATGTAAGCATGACTATGCCAATGATAGAGTGCTGAGTATTGAATAGTGATTGTCACTCGACAGCGTTTATAGCAGATCGACGAAAAATGTCCATTGTTGTGAGAAATAAAAGTGAAAATAAACACTTGCATATATATATATATATATATATATATATATATACGTGCTCTCCTACAATGCTCTCGGTGAAATTACCGCAAAACTTGCTCTCTAACATTAATGCTATTATTTATGGCAGATCGACGAAACATTTCCGTTGTTGTGAGAAATAGCAATGAAAAATAGAAACCTGCATATATATATATATATATATGTGTGTGCCCTCCTAAAATGCTCTCGGTGTTGCTCTCTAACTTTTAAGTTATTATGCACTCTTTCTAAAGCCGTCTTTCTTTCCAACAGTTAGTGCAAGGTGGCACAAACAGTGTATCCTGTCTTGAGTCGTTTCGTCGTATGCTAAAAGTAACTGCGCAGCTGCGCATGATACGCCTGCGTGAAGGTTAACGAAGCGTCGCTTCGAAGTCGTTACTATTTTCGATTCTCATTGCAAACTTTGTAGTCGCCGTTTTGGGCAGCACCAACAGCAACTGGCTAGCACCGAAAATATTTTGCCCGCAAATGTCTCACTTTTGATTTTAGCCTGCCACCTTGAGGCATCACGTAGAGCGGAAATTGACGGTCGGCACCTCGGCATTTGGCGCGCATCCACATCATCAGTAGTATAGCGTGACGGCCTCTCCACCCGCGTCAGCTCGTCCCTCGTTTGATCTCGGACCGGTAGATATGCGGTAGAAAAGCTACAGCAGCAACCCCAACAATAGCTAGAACAGCATTGAAAAGTGGACACAGTGGACCCAGGTCGTAGACCGTCATATTGAATGCGCCGAAGCATTTTCGACGCACGTTACGGCAAACAGCGGCTGACTCCCTATAGGTATGTTGATTGCAATTTGAACACTGCAGTATTGCAGTGTGATATTGCTGGCCTCAGTCGAACATGTGTAATCAATTAATTAGGTTTTCTTGACGTGTCCAACAAGCTGGCAATCTGACACATTTCGCACATCTATACGTCTGTCTTAATGTGCCCTCGAATACTCATCTTGGGGATTACAATACAAGATTGACTACAAATCTGTAGATTCTTTCGGCACTTAACAAAGGAACATGCCTTGGCAGAGCCCTGTGGGAACTTCGACCGATGGGAAGTTAGCGTAACCTAACCAGGTAGATGACTAAGACCAGGTAAAAACCTTATTCCAGCAGTCTCATAGAGACTCGATAATGTTCCCGCAGCTGACATTACAAGTTCAGATAATTTGAGCAAGCATTATTTTAGTAGCGAGATAGATGGGTTGCAAGGTAGACAGGAAAATAGTTAATCACCAGTGTGGCTTATGGCTAACAGTAGATCACGTATAATGCTGGCATGATTATAGCACCAGGTCAAAATCTAAGAAATCACGAATGAAGCTCATTCAGTTAGCAAGAACACTGCCACGCACACACACCAAGAAGATTCTGGCAAATAAGTTAGTGAGTGATAATGGGGGTAGGATGCACCATCTCTTTTTCTTGAGACGTCTGTGCTCTCCGTTTTTTGTTTATCTGATCATGGCCGATTATAATCCACTCCGAACCACAAGAACCAATTTAAAAATTGCCGATCCAGGTCTTGAGCCCACGACATCCCGAATGCAAGGCAATGGCTTTGCCACTAAGCCATTTTGCTCAAAAACAACAAACGTGTCCGCATGATCACATGAGTCACTGATAGCTTGTCCTGGTCACGAATGAGGATTTACGTTAACAGTACGAAAGGCGGGCGGCAATGCTGGTGGCAAGAGAGCCGCTTTGTATGTAATGCGAAGTCCATCTCCGTTCCCAGCTCATGTGGTTTTCGTAAGACGTCGTAGAGGAAATACTATGTTATTGGCGGTATGGCTCAACATATATTGTTTATGTTACGGAATATTATTTGTTCCTTTGCTATGCAGGTTTTTCTTGAATCCAAAGCTCAAATCGCTCCGTCTCAATATTTAATAACCTATATAAATACCTTCTGGGCTGACTCTCAGCCAAGATTTAACGTCCATGGGACTGCTTTTTGCATTGCTTTATAGACGGACCCCCATAAATACAAATGTGCCACGGTGGGGCTCGAACCCGTGTGTTTTTGTGTCTCCTCCGGTCGCGAGGCGTAGACGAATGCACCACGCCACCGGGCTCGATCGTCTCAATATCTATGCGATCCCTTCCTCCAAAAAGTTCGCGTGGCTCCAATACCAACCTCTCGTTAAGGGTTAAACATAATCGAACCCGGTTGTCTTTAGTGTTGCCTGGTCTACTTATCTGACTATTACAATATGTCATTACGTCGTCTATCCACCTTTAGCCAGACTATAGCGTTTTCCTACTTGAGACTGACTTTCACGGTAGGATGGGACGACTCGCCAGCAGACGAATGAATGTAAAGGTAGGTTAATACTCGACCAAATCGTCCGCAGACGATCCCACGATGACGCACCAAATACTGGCACAATCGCAAAATTCGAACCATGCTGGTGAGCTGTTCGTGAGTACCGTACCAACGTCGTAGTACACCACGCTTACGTGGACGTTTACATTGGGTCTCGGCCATCTAAAGGCCACGCTGCTACGCATGCTTGCTTGCTTATTAAATATGTGCAACGGGTCGTCGTCAACGATGAGAAGGCGACTTGTATGCTTACACCACGTGAACGGTGGACACGGTTGAAGGACGCCTCGAGCCATCAGCGTCCCGCTGTGGAAACGCATCATCCGCTAGCGAGGGAAGGTGATACAGCCCCGCTGGTGCTGCAGCGTCCGGCATGGCACGTCATTTGATTGCACGTCACCTGTGGCAGAACAATAACGCATTAACAACGACCGCAGGAGAGGTTGTATTACGGTTAAAATGAATCATTAACCCGTCATCGTTAAATAGATTCATTTGCACAGTGGGTGGGTATGGTTCGGCTTTGTCTACTTTGTTCGGTGGCAGTGGATTTGTGGCAGTGAACCAAATACAAGTAGAAGGCCTAAACAAAAAGAGATATCTTGTATGCATTTACGAGTATAAATATACATGTTATAGTTGGTTTGCCTGAATAAAAAGTGGACAAATACGTCAACATTATCATTAAAACGACGACAGCAGCGTCATCATTCTGGGTCATAATCGAACGTTCAGAGAGAGTGCCTTTAATGTGAGTTTAACGCGTGGTAATTACGGAAGAGTCAAGAAGGAAGCAGCACGCAGTAGCGCATGGCAGAAATTGATTTGGTGAAGATGTATATATATAATAAAATATATATAAATATATATATATATATATATATATATATATATATATATATATATATATATATATATATATATATGCGGATTCCTATTTTATTAGATTACGACATTATAACCGAACAAAACTTTGGCTGCGTAACGTTAGTTTATGGACAAACCAAACATAAGGTTGCCCTTTTCTTAAACATTCAATATAGGTGAATATTGAAGTATATGCCGGTTTTGATATTACCAATGGTCAAATCTAAAAAGTGACACTTAATTTACACACACACATATATATTAATATGTACATAAAACAATCAACGTATTTCCAACGGATAAATCGAGTTGAGCACGGCAGACCACTAAATGGAGCACTTTTTGACTTACACATAGCGTGCCATGACTTTATATGTTAGGCACGCATTTCGGACGGGGACTTGCGCTGACGCGATGACGGGTAGGACCTGCGCCAGTAGAACAAAGCTCTCCCAGCGCTCGGTCTGTGGTAGGACTAATGGGGTACGTCCTTGCGTAAACAAACTGTGGGCAGGCGCTTCATGCTCTATGTCCGGCCAGGACGCAACATAAGCAGCCACCGTCATCAGCGTCAAGCAGGTTTGACCAAATCACCGCTTGGTTCCGTAGGCAAATTAAAATTATGTTTGGGCTTTCGTTCGCCTATAGCCGACAAATTACGCAGCGTGCCCGAAGAAGACGGCAAGGCGGTGTTCTCTTTCTAGAGAAGGAAGGACCTTTCGCCTTTATGAAGGCCTTGCTGTGCCAGATAAGAAATTAGCATATTAGAAAAGTTGCACTGTCCCGCCACCTGAACAGCTACTTGGAGATTTTGAGCAACAACTCAGAGACTAAGTGGGACTCAACAGATGGGGAAAGCCCCCAGCTGCACTTTTCGTGGAAAACGTATGTGTGTGTGTATATGTATGTTTGCATGTATATATGTGTGTTTCACTGAAGAGCAGTTAGTTTAGCAATCGTTTCAGCTAAGCAGCGATTGTGACGCAATCCTTTCAACTAAGCAGCGACTGTGCGGACTAGAAGAGGTGTTTCGGGTCATGCAAGCACTTTGTACTAGAGCAGAGCGCAGAAACAGCCCAATACTTGGCCGGGGTGGAATTGGCGGCCGCAGAGGCTACGTTCGCTGAATCCGTGGTTTCTGCTTGAATGAAGAGCACATCAACAGAATTTTACAACTAATGCAGATTGGGCAGTGGGCAGCACAGAAATGACATCATTTTTTTGGACAAATAATTTAACACTCATCTCTTACAAGCTGTTCCAACTGTCGCCGGTCATGGCTGACATTACCCAGTGCAAATGCCCAAATACAAGTGGGGAGGGTGCAAGTGCGCCTACCGGACTCTGTCGACACGTCGGAATCGTGCTTGCTTGCGTCAGCCATAGCTTATTAAATGCATGCCGCCCATTCAAACTCATTCGAAGTTTTTGGAGGTACTTAGTAGAAGGAGAACTAAAGGAACTATAAAGGTTAGGCGACAAAAAGTGTTACGCTTCCAGAGTGGGTGGATGCCCCGGGTCCCGGTTACGGCCCACTGACATTCAACAGACGCTACATCCGCGATGACAAACGAAGTGTAACTGCTCGAGGTCACCATGCGAGGTAGCCATTCTGGCTAAAAACGCAACGCTAGTTTTAAAGATCAGACGCGTGCTGCAGTCAAAATGATTCGATAAGAATGTGTGCGACAGTTTCGAGTCGCGTTAACTGTTAATGCAGATTCAGCGGTTGGCCAAGATCAGCACTAGCTAACAGACTACAATTCCAGCAATAACTAGTTGAATTATAATAGTCAAGCAACTATATTGGGTAAATGACGACACTATATATTGCGCTAACCCCTGAGGGGCGAACTTACTAAAAAAGTGGCTACCTTAGACTTTATTACAAACACCAATCTGCATTGTACTGCCAGCTAGGTTTGACAAAACTCTATTACAATTGAACTCCCTTCCTTACAACTTTAAACCGACACTTTTCATAGAGAACTATTCTTTCTGCCTCTATCGAGTAGACTTCGCTCGGACCACCTACCTTGGAGTATGTACCCAATCGCCTTTTATATCTAAGCTCAGTGTACGCGTGTTCGAAATTTCGAAGCTGATTCTATCCCTGCACCATGAATTCTACCCTCCTGTACTCACACTGATAAGGTATTGTTGGACATCCATAGCCATTACAAACCTGCTCATCCCCGAACCAACAAAGCGGGGACGTCTGTGTTAAAACTTTAGAGGCTTTTCTGCGTTGGTTTTATTTCACGACTTCAGTGCTTTCGTTACGGCTGCAGAACTAACAATCAAAGAAATCAGCCTTATGTTACCTTAACTAGAGCTTTGCCAGGTCAATATGAGTAGCGAGCAGAATACGCCAAACCTAAGGAGTAACGGAAAAAGCAATAAATGGCCATTGCCGTACCTGTACAGCGTAATGCTTTGTTTTTGGCATACTTTTGCACAACTTGCACAGAGGATAGTAGATGATCGGTGAGAGAAAGTCAGAGAGAGAGAGAGAGAGAGAGAGGCTTGCAAGGCAGTCTTCGCAACACGTGACATTATACGATCAAAACGAAATTTCGTATTGCTAGCGCTTTTTACAACGGTTGCCTCTGCTACCCTTGTAGTTGCGTCTTCTGTAGTCATAATCTGATATCAGCTATTTTTAGGCATAAGCATCATATTACCGGTGCCGTTCGAGCAGTCTGACGTGATTGCGATGATAAAAATATATAGACTCACTCATGCACACGCGCGTTAACCGTGCAAAAACAGAAAACACAGCGACACGCAGAGACACCAAAGCATGCTAATAAGCTCTGCCAATAAGACAAAATTCGGACATGCGAGCAAGCACCTAATTCTGATTCTGCTGCGGCTGCGGTTCCTGTTATCGTAGTTGTCGATCCTATTGTTGATGTTGTTGTTGCTGCTGCTGCCGCTGCCGCTGCTGTTGTTGTTTTTGCTATGGTTGCTGTTACTTCTGTTGTTGTTGTTGTTCAACCTATTGTTTTTGTTTTTGCGGTGATTTTTGACGCCCCGTCCTGTCAAACGTTCACTTCTAACAGTGATAATTTACACTGTCGATCATACAACACCAAAGAACGTTAGAGACCAAAAATCGCCCTATCGCATAGCGTTGAATCGGTCGTCCGGTTGTGGCGATCGCAAAGCCCAATGCCTCTGTAGCTTCGCTGATTTTTCTGATCGGTTCGTGTCTCGTGCATTTGTGAGTACAACGGCCACTGATGAACTCACGCATAGAGAACCAGGCTGCAACCCGGCCTACCCCCATTTAAAGCGTGGAGTGACTTGTGTGTGGTCCAGACAACCAGCACGAAAAGTAACGGCCCTTCTAGTTATAGCATGAGTTGCGATTCTAACGCCATTAATCAATCACTGTTTGTACGCAGAGTTTTCCCTGCGAAAAACACGCATATATATATATATATATATATATATATATATATATATATGATGCACTGCTTATCATCATAAGAAAGGGGAAAGGTGATTCGCAGGTGCCGTCATCTTGGAGGGCGATTGCGAAGAAAAGTTGCTGTTATAAACTCCTGGCACTTCTTATCACTCGACGGCTCAGCACCTTCTTGGAGTCCTGCGGCTGCATACAGGACGAACAGCACGGTTTTCGCACGGGGCCTTCAACGATCACGTCATGCAACCTATTACTAAGCGAAGTGCGCAGCTCCACTAGCCGGTCGAAACAGGCACTCTACGCATTATACGTCGATTTCAAATCTGCGTTCGACACGGCGCCTAGCCGCTTAACATGCTTCGACGAATCAAGCCTATGCTTCAGGAAAACTCAGTGAGTATCGATGACGGCGTGTCCCAGCTCCCGCCGTTTGCCCAAACGACAGGAGTCGCGCAGGGCGATCATCTGAGTCCTCTGCTGTTCTCCCTGCTGCTGAATGACTTGCCATCCTGAGTCCAAGGATCTACTTCTCGCGTCAAAACGTTGCTGTATGCAGATGACCTTGTCATTTTCGGAAGAAGTCGTTTTCATGTCCATTAGGCATTGGCAAGACTCTCCGGGTACGTACAAGATACCAACCTGACAATCAACCTTGATAAAACTGAAGCTATGAAATTACTCCGGGGAGGGCGACTAGCCGAATTCGACCCTCTTCGTATAGGGTCACCGACTCTTAAGTATGTAAACAGCTTCAAGTACTTGGGTGTGGTAATACCTACCAACGGCCGATGCTTCAAAGAGCACCTTAAGAACAGGGTCAGGCGAGCCTTGGTTGGGAGTGTTGGAGTGCAGACGTCGTCAAAGTTATCGCTACAGTCAGCAATGGCCCTGTTCGAGATAAAAGTTGCACCTGTTGCTGCATACGGAATTCAAGTGATCTGGGAGTATCTTTCGGCGTCGCAGCTTGAGGTGCTATATCATATAAAGCCAGTATTTCTCAAACGTGTCATAGGGCTGCATCGCTCAATACAAAACAGATTAATTTACCTCTTGGGTGGCACGCCGCTTTTTATAGAAGATCTTAAACGACATTTCGACCTTCCGACTACTCCAGCTTACTTAGAGTTAATTAGATTATGGGAGCGGAAGATGGCAGAAATCGACCCTGAATTCTATGATACGGATGCAATGACCAACGACGCATGGAAGGGACTTAACAGGACCAATAGGCATATAGTAACGCGTTTTGCGGTTCATAATTATCACCACATTCTCTGCGGAACATTTGGTTTTTATGTCCCGTGTGATACCTGTATTTGCAGTAGGTGCGGAAACTTTTGCTCCAGGTACCACGCAGCGTCATGCCCAGAAGTGACTTCGCTAAGGTGTCCCGCTCTAATGAAGGGGTCCCAATCGCGTATTATTTTATCATGAGTACATCGGAAAGGAGATTATCCTTGATGTATATTTGAATACGGAACAGGCATGTGTATACTAACACAAGTTTTACAGTGTATCTAACAAAGGTGATAATAAACGTCATAAAAATATACATATATATATATATATTTATATATAAAGCTCATATCATGCACGTACACTAAAGATGTATCTGCATTATATATATATGTATATATATATGTTTTTACTTTTGATAAACATACTAAAAAAGGTATAATAACGTGTAGGTTAAACAAGAATCCTCTCGTTTTTAGCAGCGACAAGTGAGTTTAATCGAGAATTTGAACGTATTAATCGGCACAGCTCTGTTGAGCAGCAGAGCGTGATGTATTCTCCCGTCATACAGGCTGTATATATATATATATATTTATATATATATATATATATATATATATATATATATTTATACAATATATATAAGTTGTCTCTGTGTATATGCCGCGCGTACGGCATGTACCTCTGTGGCGTGGCGAACTTCGGTATGGACGGATCGTCCGGTTCTGTTCGTCTCTCGTTCCGGCTGATTCCGGGTTATCCGTTGGTGTTTGACAGCACTATTGTTGAGCTGCGCAAATAGTCACACGCCACACAAACCTGCAAAACCTAGCCGCACTGCTGCTGCTGCTGTCATGCACCACAATGACGACTGTTCCAGTTATTATGCTCTCTGTCAGTGCTGGAGCAACAGATAGGTTAACATCATTCCAGTGGTTGAGCACCTGCACAACGTTGGAAGCACAGAAACAGTGAACTAACGTTTATGTATATATATATATATATATATATATATATAATATATATATAAATATAGAAAGAGAGGTACAGCTCGGCTGCCTTTTAACAACTAATCGGCCAGCATTCTGTGGCGATGCACTACCGTAACGTGCCGTGAATCGACACTGACAGATACGTAGCCAGTCTGACGTGATTTTTACTATTCGCCTGTTTGCTATACGGCAGGCACGTGGACCGGGTGAGTCTTATCCACCTTATCGTCCTGTTCGATATCGTCAACATCTATATATATATATATATATATATATATATATATATACGTGTGTATACATAAGCATTTATATGTTTAGGGCACCAAACAGAACCAAATAGGACACACCCACTTACCGTCGAAAGGGCAAGCGAGGAGGCCAAATTCGTGCCTAGTTGGCGGCGGTGGCCACGTTTTGCAGCCGCCTCGATTCGCGAGGCTATAGTGATTCGTTATGACGTGACATTGGTTGGCTGGTGCACTTATAGTACACCAGCCAGGCAATGTCACGTCATAGTAGCAGAGTTAGTTTCTGCATATATAAGTATCGTCACATATGCGTGAGAGTGTGTATGTGTGTATGCCGCTGACCGGTCCGAAATGAATTCTGCCCGTCTACCCTATAGGAAATATCTGTTCTGCCAGCATTCCCATTCGACTTTGTGTCAGAAACAGCAATATATATATATATATATATATATATATATATATATTGGGAGAGAGGAGGTTATTGTGTGACTACCGGCATTGAGTAACATTGAGTTAAGTTGAATGCTTACACGCACAAGAGCGTCTCTCTTCGACCATCGATGACGCACAGTCTGTGCTGGGTGTGGATCGCCTACAATATACGAACTACTACTATGTTGTTGTCGTCTTTATTGTCTATACTATACTGCCTACGCCCGTAGAACTCGTGAAGCAATTTCTGCTTCTGACGCCATAGCCCGTCGTTGCTGCTGGGTGCGATCTGTCGGAAGTAAGTGAAGGCGACCGAAGTGAGGTGGACCGACGGGTCCTCCCGTGTGCGTCTAATTACCGTTGCACAATCGTTGTCAAGCTGTGTGCTGTGCAAGCGTATACCACCTATGTAAGTGGCACCCGGAACGCGTGAACAGAAAATGCAACAGCTATTGCGGTGCGTCACCAATATGACATTCACCCTCTGTCAGCAGCCCAAATCACTGTCAGTCCAAGACGTATCATGTTGTTGCATTCTCACTCTCCTCCTTTCTGCCTCTCCCCCACCCCTCTCCCGCGCTCTCTCTCTCTCTCTCGCTCGCGCGCTCTCTCACACACACTCTCTCATGTCTCCCTCTCCCCCTACGTATACTCCGCTGGTGCAGGTGTTTTTATTTACAGATCTGTGAAGTCCGCTAGGCCACTGCGCCACTGAGAGATGCGGTGCAAAATTATCTACTGATAACAAAGAATTCGCAGAGCCAGCTGGCGCCGGAAGCTAACAATTGAATCATTGAAAATGCTTGAAAATGTTCACCAATGGAAAATATCTAATTTTTGGGGAGTGTATATATCGCTGTTTACGTTTCAGAGAGGTGCCTGTAGCTACTATCGCTTATAACTGTAGCTCCGTAGCTGAAACGTTAATTTGATACGTAAAACAAGACTTGGAAGGCTAGAGCAGCAAATTTTATGCTTGAATGAGAAAGAGCAGTTGCATTCTTTACGGTTAGCCGAGAAGGGCTTCCCAAGAAGGTTTGAAACTGGTCATGTAGTCAGTCAAAAATTCAGCTGCATTTGGAATTTAGCTCCATCCTAGCGTTGTGTCCTGTTTCTTCAATATAATGTACGTCATCGTTTACCATTGATAGAAGTAAGTCATTATACATCGATAACAAAATGCAGTAACAAGTGCGCAACACACTGGCGCCAAATCTACTGCTCTATGAAGTGCATGTCCACTTTACTTTATAGATAAAACTGTTCTTTTCTATTTCCTGAGCCGACGCATCGATACATATTCATAGGTAGGTGCACTGCGCAGTGTCTAGTTAAATCATGGTCCTGTTACTGTCTCTCAAGGCAAAATGTTTTTGCAGATGCATCTCCGTATGGCACATTTTGATGTGTTTCCAATAAACTTCTACCTAGCCTACCTTGACACAAAAAGTAACTTCATCGCAAAGTGGCTCTAGATCATGTTTTATATGATTTTCCTTTTCTCTTGAGATCTTGCGACACCATAAATGAAACATCCAGAAATACGTCATCAGTGTACTGTCAATGTAATGAGTACAATAAAAAAATAATATATATATATATATATATATATATATATATATACAGGGTGTTGCAGGAATATTTGAAGCGCGATATACAGAATTGTAGAGCTCGTTAAAGCAAATATTTTTCCAATGGAACATGGTCTCTGAGAAGTCTTGTTTCGGAGTGAGAGCGAAATTTCTACAATTTGTGACACTAGTGTTTTTGCCCGACATAGGAGCACAAAATGTGCTGTTGCGGGACAACCAGTCTTACACTACACACAAGAAACTAAGCACACCATCGTGTTCGTGATAAAATTCTGCTCCATCTGAGGAATATGCAAGGCCGGTCAGAAGACGCGACATGGTTGCTTGGAAGAGAATTCGCCAAAAATAAAGTTCTTTATTAGCGTTCACACCAAATACTTTAGAATCATAACCCTACGACCACCCACGTGTTCAAAGCTAACATATGCAGCAAATGCGCATTTCATGACGATCATTTTGGTACCAAACTTATGACAATGCGAGCTGTGGTTGCGGAGTAATTATGATTTTTCGGCGGGATGTCCAGATTAAGTGCATGAAAAATGACGCGCTGCGGCTGTCGCGCGACACGTCGGCGGTAGCGAACGTCGCCACACAGTCATTTTACATGCACTTAATCTGGACATCCCGTCGAAAAATCGTAATTACTTGGCAACCACAGCTCGCATTGACACATGTTTGGTACCAAAATGATCGCCATGAATTGCGCATTGGCTGAATATGTCCGTTTTGAGCGCTGTGAGTGGTTGTAGGGTTATGATTCTAAAGTATTTGGCGTGAATGCTAATAAAAAACTGTATTTTGGCGAATTCTCTTCTAAGCGACCATGTCGCGTCTTCTGACCGGCCTTGCATATTCTTCAGACGGAGCAGAATTTTATCACGAACACATTGGTGTGCTGAGTTTCTGTCTAGGAAGACTGGTTGTCTCGCAACAGCACATTTTGTGCTCCTATGTCGGGCAAAAACACCAGTGTTACAAATTGTAGTAATTTCACTCTCACTCCGAAACAAGACTTCTCAGAGACCATGTTCCATTGGAAAAAATATTTGCTTTAACGAGCTCTACAATTCTGTATATCGCGCTTCAAATATTCCTGCAACACCTGTATGTATATATATGTATATATATATAATTTGTTTGTAGTCAAGTTGAAATAATCCTGCGATTTTTCTGTATCTCATCTATAGTCTTAAACGGTGTCTTTTAATACTTTTTATTCGTATATGTTAAAATTTAAATTGGCAATGTGTATACAGGATACACGGTATGCAGTACTGTTGTATACGACAATATTGTAGTTTCGTTGCTGTTGTTCTTGTAGTAGTTGTCGTGTGAGTATTCATTGTCGGATTGACATAACGTGACGGAATGCACCCCACGTCTTTCTGGCCAACGTCACTTACTTACTCTTGTTTTGTATTCCGGTCCGTCTCTCGGTTTGCATATCCTTCATTTACTAGTTTACTAGCAGTGCAAGCAAGCGCACCGTTGGCGTGGGCTCTGCCTTCACCCTACGCATGGATGGATTGGTCCATTCGCCCTAGTGACCTTTGCTGCCGTCAGTTCTGACGTCCGTCTGCAGCTGGCAGGACCTTCCTCCTTATTAGGGTGATGGACGACGACGACGGCGGCGGCGGCGGTGAGGTTGAAGTCGCAACGAAGTCTTGCAAGCCGGCAGCGAAACGACCTCACTCGCACTGAGAGAAGTCTCAATGGTGGGGCAGATAGAGAGAGAAGAACGCACAGAACGGAGTAGACAGAAATCTATCTAAAGTGCCCGGGAGTCCTCTGCGTCTATGCAACAAGCCGAATCGGCGGTCACTCGCCCACTTACGCGAGGCTGTCCTCTCTCGCGCGCTCGGGGATTTTCAGCTAGCCGAAGATAGACAAGAGGAGCTACATATTGTGGCCTGTCTCCGAAGCCTTTTTCGGCCTACTGTTGGGTCAATACCACACCTCATTAAAGAGGAAGGTGTCGTTACGCTCTCGTAGAGGCACAGATTGAAATGCGACGTTTTGGTTTTTATCTACGTAGCCGTCCGCCTGGTGCAAATTCAGGCAGTTATACAAAGCACAATACAACGTATATTTATATACACACACTCGTAATTTTGTAGATGCGTAAATATATGTATATTTATATACACTACTATGTATATTATGATAAATTAAGCATATATCTATATACATGCTTATGCGAAGAAATAAATATATAAAAAGCCTTTTACAAACGCAACATTTAAACAGGGTCAGTCGTCTAAATCAGTGCGCTTTTCTATTCGAATTTCTGTCGTAGCAAGAATGTACTTGTCCAGTTAACGGGTGGCAGGCGAAAACCCATGTTCAATAAAGCACGAATATGTGTTAACTAGGGCAGGAATTAACGCGTCATTTTCGGAATGTGGGCGAACGACAACTATTGTCCGTGCTCGTTGCGCCAGACGGACGCAAATTTCCTCGATGTCAGTCAACGGGCAGTTCAGCGGATTGCAGCTGAGGGCAAGGTTGTAGAATCAAGAGAACTAGACTACTACACAGTAAATTCCTACACCTTTTCCTTCTTTTCCTTACAGTAAGACGGTAAAATCTCGCAGCAGAGTGTGCACAGCAAGGGACTCAAGGACTGGTCGACGCAGTCGAACCAGTGAGACAAACACTCTCTGAAACCGCGAAAACCAATACACTTGCTCAATGTAATTTGCTCTTCTCCTGTCTTAAGACGAAACAGTGGGCAGTTTTTCTTTATTCTTGCCGAACAGCTCTAAATTGAGATTGTTGGGCTTTATTGGGCGTGACCGAGTGGAAGTCTAACAAGTTTCGACATGCTAACGTATACTCGCTTACTGCATCTATTGAGAAAGCGGTATAAAAAAAATTAGGAACGTTTTGGCACGGGCTTAATTGCGGTCTAAATCTTAAATCAAAAGAGTAATCAATGTGTGCGGGGGTTATATTGTAAAACAGTTACCTAAATATCCGTTTTCGCTTAGGTGCGGGATCAAAAAGGGAGCAATTAGAGACACGCCAATTTAGATATCTGACTTTGTTCATACAGGATCTTTCGAACATTTTTCGAGACTGTATAGAAAATTGTAAAGATTGTTCAAGCAAATATATGTTGTAATAAAATACGGTCTCGGAAAAATGTCGTATGATGTATATGGCAAGTGGCGCCATCATGTCGAAGTCACATGTCTTTGAGCTTCATATCACCCAATTAAGGAAGAAAACTTATCACCAAATTCTTATGCCCTGATACCAATTCAAACATTTATTCACCTTTGCCAGGTAGTATAAACAGAATATATATCTCTTCACTGTAAACAATAGCGGCTAAAATTGCACCATTGGGCATGATCGTGTCACATTGGGGGTTGAGCCCACAAGACATCGGGTATATAAGTATATACTACACGGACTATATGGCTAGAACCCAATTTTCTCTTATATGGAAACAGACTAGAACATGTTCATCGCGAATATTTTAAGATGGGGTCAGTCAGGCTACCTAGGCAAGGGGCCAGAGGACAGGAGGCGGCGTTGTATCTTCCACAGTGTGCTTCACATCTCCCGCACGATACACAGTTTATGATGAAAGCCGTATACGGCATAGCGGGTTACGACATGACGGTTGTGACGGTACACCTTTCTCCATTCGTTACGTGTGATAGCTCCAGTTTCGAAGAATTCATCATCGATATCCGCGAATTTTATCTCCCAGCATTCGAGGTTGTTTTTGAAAGCCGTTGTCGCCGACAGGTCGAAGAGGTGGCGCAGATCTTCGGTGAACAGCGTTGTGTTTGCTAGGAGATATACTAGGCGGTTCCGGGTTGAGATATGTAATCCCAGAGCCCTCTTGAGAAAGAAGGCCTTAGCACGGTTAAGCTGTTCGATGTGCTGCGCCGTGAGGTCCTCCCAAATGCCGCGTATCCTATACGACGCGATCGGGGCTATTTTAAGATCGAACAGTCTCAAGGCGGTTCCGAGTGACAGGAGCTGCGGCGATTTTATGCTCTGATACCGATCGCTAGCAAGGGGCGCACCTAGAAGGGCTTTTTTCGAAAAGCCGGAGAACGCCCTGGGACCGCCCATAAAAGATGGTACATGGGTGCCCCGCGCATAAAAAAGAAGGGCAAACCTAACGCCAGAGAGCAAAGAAGCGCTTTCAGCGCTGTTCCTCTAGCACTCCTCTTGACCACGCACCTAAGGCTGAGGAGGTGCAACTTCTAGCAGGGACACTGCAGGAAGTATACGAGTCGTCGGAACATCTCAAGCCGCAGAAGGCGCTGGCTCGGGCGGTATCGTCGTGTCTGCGCCCGAGCAACTAATCTTGAAGCGGTAGTCGCTGCGGCGACAGAGATGTTCCGTCGGCGTTTACTTCCGGGCAACCGGAAGGTTGCAGACCGCGTTCTGATTCTTAAGGGCCTCACATTCTACCGCTTATTCTGCTTGCTTGGCTCCCAGACCAGAGTCCATCGCGGAGGTACGACTTCGGGACCTTGCGGAGGGGAACGACCTCAGTTTCGACTCCAAATAATGGCTTCAGAAAGGACGTTTGATAATTAGCTCAATTTAGCGGGTTCAAGCGAAAGCCGAGCTCCTTTGCAGGTGGCCGCCTAATTAATAATGTCAATGACTTGTCAGGCCTCATGCCCAACAAATTTGCGCGCCGGCAATCCAAACGACGCATCCTCTCAGCGAATAATTTGGACTCCGCCTTCTCAAGTCATCGTCGGCATTCAGTTTTTCTTCTGCAGAACAGTGCCATTCTGTAGCCATATATATATATATATATATATATATATATATATATATATATATATATATATATATAATATTCATGTAATATTTTTCTTGACTGTTGCAACATGCAGTTATATATGAAGTTCACATATACAGTATAAAAACCTATATCAACTGCAAGTTGACTCCTTAGCTCACATTGCTCGCGCAGTCGGTGGGCAAAGCTGGTAGTGTAGCAGTATTAGAGCAGTATTTCCGACTGCTTCTAGGGAGGCCTACACTTTTTTCACATATTATCCTACGGTTAAGATCGAGTTGACAAGACTAGTCAGCTGCATTGAAGCAAGCGAAATGGAATAGGAAGCATGTCGTGTCGACGAAGCACTCTGGGGACTTCTGCCCCAAATTATCTATGCAAGTTCATGACGTCTTGTAGTAACTGTTCGGTGCAAAGCCGAAAAGTGAGGTTAACAGAGCCGAATATATCAGGCAGCATCGAAAAGCTTCGGTGGCAGCAGCGTAGCTTGAGCTCACATATGTTTTACAGTGCGACTAGTATACTCACTCTAAAAGCAGCGTTTAATTTCAGGGGGTATTTTTTTCACCTTACATCAGGTAAAACATTTAGCAAATTACAGCTAGAAATAATGCTATAAAAACTCGAAACAATGTAAGGACAATATTTAGCCGACATTTGCCAGCATGAACAGCTTTGCGTCTGAGGCGTTGAGTGCCCCGTTAGGTGCACTCTAGATTTAGCTCGCTTCATCTATGCCATCGTTTAACGAAGATAAACTTTAGAGCGTGTTGCGTATGGCAATCCTTTGTTAGTCTCTTTTTGAAGGAACTCTACGCAGAGTCTCGAATGGCCGAACTTTGTACCCTGCCGCACAGCTGAGCTGACTCAAGCTCCGAGAGCGCCAGTTCATTTTTACCTAAGCTATTCCCGCTAGGGTTATGGGCTCACCAGTTGTTCGCCGTCTCATTAGGCTGCTCGTACGAGTACGCGCGGATAACAAATAGCGTAATTGCCAATTAGGATAGGATTAGAGATCAAAAACAGATAAAAGTTTCAAAGAGATTTATACAATAGATAAATCGACAACACTTTTAACTATATATATAGTATTTTCTGTAGCAGCTAACTTTAGATATCTAACGAGGGAACACCATGATTATAATGACTTTAATAGATGAAGGAGAAACGGACGAGCTATTGTAGGGAGTGCTGAGGCTAATGAAAAATCGTCTTCACTACTGACTAATTGTGCGTTCGGCAAAATTCTCAGAAGATAGTTTAACATATATATATATATATATATATATATATATTTTTTTTTTTTGATAGAAACATATCAAGTTTTAATTTACACATTAATCTACCTGAAATCCGACGCTACGTTCGCTAGCCTCTTTTTGTCTACATGATGTTGCTTTTTCTGCTGCAAACTTCACTATCAACAAATAAACGAAACGTTAGTGCAAATTGGTGGAAGCCAACTTCGTCAACTTTCAAACACGAACTCAAGCGAAGGAGCTTGCTTTAACTTTGACGCTCTAGAGGCAAACAACTACTGCGCAGATTGTTTGCACTGTTGGCAAGCACAGCCGTTCAAGAGGGCTACCGAGAGCCACTTCAAAGACGACCACGACGACAACATCTAGTACTAGACTCGTATGTCGTCGACCCCTAAACCTAGCTAAAGAAAGCAGAAGGCCTTTTTTAAGTCGATCGGGCTTTCCAGACGCCTGTCTGTATACATACTGTGTACATATACATGTATATATATATTTTATTTTTTTACTTTGTCAGAGGCCTGTATGTGGCCCATAACTTCTCAAGGCGCACTTGGTCTTCCGTAGTAAGAAACGGAATCAAGATAAACGAGGCAGCGCTCAAACCTCAACGACTTGAACCAGAACGGGACCCAGCAGCAACAAGTGCCCCACTTAAAATGACCGGACATAAACTGAGTGACCAGCAAGTGCCGCTACCGAGAGTGGAGGATATAGTGCAACAGGTGATTGCGACGATTATGCCGAGGTTAACGGATATCTTCGTGCAGACGGTGGCAAGGGCCATTCAGGAAGCTATTCCGAGCATTCTGGGAGGACTGATGGGCGCCCCGTTAGCTCCCTCACCTATGCTGCAACAATCCACGACCATTAACGCTGATAGCACCCAACCTACACGGGCGAACAGAAGCGCAGATCATGTAATGTCATCTTCATCACGTCCCAAGTCGACCTGACTTCTGAAGACAACAGTGAGCAGGCCGCACGCGAGCGAGAACCAGCAGATACAGCAAGATAATAATAAGTTCGGAGACGTAGTGAATGCAGGTATTCAGATAGTGATGTGGAATTGCGAGGGGAGGGGGGGTGTTAGATTTGCTCGGGGACGATGCGTACAAAGGGGTAGACGTTCTAATTCTGACGGAGACCTGGGCACGAGAGCAGTTTGATATTCGGGGATTCTATGGATACCATGCGCTGGCATCGTGTAAAAAGGGTCCGGGTAGGCCGAGCGGGGGGGGGTATCGATTTTCGTTAGACCGACGGTGGGAGAAATGAGCGTGGGGATAGTAGCAGAAAATTTAATCGCAGTCATGTCACCTAAACTAGAACTAGTGGCTACCTATGTACAACCGGCGGGGACGGAGTCCACAGAGACGATGGTCGAGCGCCTCTTGCTGGGGATAGAAGCGCTACCGCGGAAGGCTCCGATGATCATAGGAGGGGATTTTAACGCGAGATTAGACAGGATTGACTCGGAACGAACGGTGGCTTTGCTGGACGTACTGGAGGAGATCGGCTGTTGGGTAGTTAACAGGGCAAATGTGTGCACATATGAATGCCACTCCGGGACATCAGTTATTGATATATTTGCAACCGATATAGACAGAAAGGACGTACAATTTACAGGGGACGACAATCCTTTACAGGAAGGTGCGGGACTCAGAAAACATATACCTATGGGTATCCGGGTAAAAATTAGAAGCAGTGTTCAAGAACGAGGGAAGAGGGAAGGATCAGGGAGAAAGCTTAGCGGCAACGTCCTTTTACAAGGACTTAGCGGGGTACTTCCGGTGCCAGGGGTAATCCAGGTAGATTCCTATGAACGCAGTCTAGTAGGCTTATTGAGGTCTGCGATGCTGCCGCCACAGGAGAGAAGCGGAAGACCCTGGTTTAATGAAAGGTGCAGGGCAGCCAAACAAGCTAGTAAGCTGACGCGAGAATATGTAAAGACCGTTCCGTTAATGAGGCCGTTGGCAGCGCTGGTTAAACGGCTGGTTAAGAAAGCGTATAAGGAGGAGAAGAAAAAGCACTGGGAAAAAATAGAGTGGGTAGCAATAAGGGAGGCTGACGAACGTCCACATACATGGCTGAAACGAAAGGGGAAAAGACAGTGTTCCGTAGAGACGGGTAGGTTAGTCGAACATTTTAGGCGAATATTGGCCAGGGCGGACACAACCCCGAAAGCGCCGCTAGAATACGAAGGCCCGTGGGATCAGACAACGGAAGAAGCGAGGGTTTGGATAGGGAGGGAAATCTCAATTAGGGAAGTGATAGAAGCAATAGACAGAGCACCACGGGGCAAAGCGCACGGGAAAGACTTGATAAGAAATGAACACATGAAAGATACCCTAATTCTCGCACCTTGCTGGCAAGCCTTATTCAATGAATGTTTAAACAAGGGGGAAATTCCAGAGGCCTGGAGGAAAGCGACTTTAATAGTCATTCCAAAAGGAAAGGGAGTAGAAACTGAACCAGAAGCTTGGAGGGGAATAGCAATAAAAAGCTGTCCGTATAAAATATTCTCGGGAATAATAGCTAGAAGACTGGGGTCATTCTTGGAGGAGCGGGGGGTAATACCGGAGGAGCAGCATGGATTTAGGAAAGGAAAATCAACTTACTCAGCAATTCGGGAGCTGCTAGGAGCAATCTGGGAAACGCTGTCTAGGCCAAGAAGTTGTATATATGCGGTGTTTGTAGATTTAAAGGCAGCGTTTGACATAGCGCCAAGGGATAAAATAGTTGAAGAGCTGGCAAAATCGGGAGTGCCGGCAGCAGTTCTGACGTTACTTATTAATATGTTAAAGCAGAACACGGTGCAGATTGATAACGGGGTCGGTATTGCGGGAGAAGTGGCCCAAACCACAGGCGTCGCACAGGGCGATGGACTGAGCCCATTGCTGTTTTCCGTACTTTTGGGTGGACTACCAGAGTGGATAAGGGCGGGCTGGACCCAAGAGTGGGCCAGAATCTTACTGTACGCTGATGATGTGGTCATCTTTGGTGGCAGTCTTTTCAGGGTGAAACAAGCCGTGAATCGACTAGTTACATTCATGGATGAGAAGGGCTTGAAGGTTAACTGGGGAAAGACAGTAGCTATGAAATTCCGAAGGGGCGGCCGTATGGCCAGGGGTGACGTGATCCAAGTCAGGGAAACAGAAATTAAATTTGTAAACAAATTTACATACCTAGGCATAACCTTGTCAACAAGCGGTAGCAGTGTTCGATTACACATCCAGGAGAGGGTCAGGAAGGCCACCATCGCAGCTGTGGCAATTAAATGGCCACATATGCTTTCAGTTCATGCAGCAATTGCTCTTTTCGGGATACAGATAGCACCCATAGCCACATACGGCATTCCACTAATATGGGATAAGTTGGGAATAGGCGAATTGCGTTTAATTGATGGGGTGAGGTCTTTCTTTTTAAAGAGGGTTTTTGCGCTTTCGAATACTTGCAGGAATAGAATTGTTCACGTCTTGGAGGGTGGCCCGCTACTGACGGAAGAACTACAAAAACGATTTAATCTGAAGAAAACGTGCGCCTTTGAAGTTTATATGCGAAACTGGGAAACCAAAATTAGTGAAGTGGACATAGGTATTTATGGAACAGCAGCAATGACGAGCACTGGATGGCGGGGTAGCGGTGTAATAGATCGACATCTAACGACGGCCTTTGCAGCTCACGGATTTCATCACGTTCTGTGCAACGTGGAGGGTTTTCATGAACCACAAGATGAATGTCAATGCAAACAATGCTGGAGCAAATGTGATCGATACCACGCCGCGGTATGCCCGGCGGTTAGGTCTTTAGCAGAACTAGCAAAACGCTAGATTGTTGGCGTCTCGAAACATTTTGATGTAACATAAACACATTTACCCAGTTTGGGTGTTAATAAAACAAATAAATAAAAATTATTTTTTTACTTTATATTATGTATATAATAAGTTTATTTTCCGTAAATATATATATATATATATATATATATATATATATATACTTACCTGGTGCCGGGACCTCCGTGATCAAGAAGGCGGAGACCCCAGGAGGAGGCCTTGCCATTGCACTTCGGCAGGGCTGAGACCTGCCACTCTCCCAAACTGGGAAAGATGGGGCATGTAATTTTTTTCATTGTCTCTCAACGGCAGTATAAATCCAATTCAAGAGAATCGATACGTTGGGTTTCATGGACAGACGTCCAAAAGGCGCAAGTCAGAACGCACCACGTTTCATTAGCGGAACAGCGGCTATTGTGATGGACGTTTTGACAAGATTTTACATCAAATGTTCCAGTGCGCCCTTTTGTTTGACCTCTCACCAATTAAAAGATAAAGTTTAATAAAATATCGTTAACGATATTTTGTTGTACAGTCGCATTAAGATGGATTTGCAGAGAAGAATGAACACTTTGAAAAGTTACTGCGCTAAACATGCTGTTGTATAAATACTGAAAAAACAAATGCTATTAAGTTTAGACAAGGAACCCACTCCGGCCGCGAAACTCTCGGTGGATTATGAATAGAGTTTGTCAATGATTTTTGATATCCCAGAGTAAACTTTTCTACAAAGGACATTATATGTGGCAAACATATATTATTTTTAGGGTTCAAAGTAGCATAGCAGTCATGGCACTTGTACACAAACCTCAGAAATACTCTCCAGCCAGTCTAAAAACTCTTTTTAATCTTAAGGTCGCATTTGTAGTCTCATACGGGCTACAGGCCGTACAGAACAACGTGCTGCCTTCTACGAAATACAGGTAGTATGGATTCACTTTACTTCAAGTCAACTCGAAGTGCTTGATATAGTGACCCCCGCATCCTTTAAGCTGGGGTTGGGCCTATCAAGCAATGTAAGGAACCGCAGTAGGAAACCTGGTAATGCAGGTCAAGTTTGCCGTGACTCCAGCTTGTAAACACCTTAGGTTGAATCTTTGTACTACTAAGCTGCTCGACATATGCCATAGATTCCACGGATCACCGGCAACGGCGACGAATAACTGAACGTCATCTCATCACCCGCTGCTCTCTCTGCGGGTCCCATCATAAACTGAACGAAAGACGGGACTATCACAAACCAGCGAGTAAATGCTGGTAAAATCTGGTGAAATCGAGTAAAATCTGGCATGCCGTGCTGCTTCAACCATATCAAGGAGTATTTGAGTGTTGTATCTCTTGCGCAGCTAAAACACTGACACGTCAACGCATGCATTTAAATATTTAACAAATGTGATTGTATATATGTGCATCTACTCGTACCAAAAAGCGCTACAATAAATGAAATGAATTACTTCTACTGTGTGCATTGCAAACCAAACAAGTGTACGAATCGTACGAATTTAGGCTGATATTGGAAAAATGCGTGACAATACTCCTCCAAGCGGGCGCTACCGAGTATTAGACGCTGATCTAAGAGCATCGTATTCCACACGTGACTTCGAAGTCCAGATGTAGTCACTTCTTCTCAGTAAAGACAGAAGAGATAAGCTGTCAATATAGATCGGTACTGAAAGCTCTAGTCCGCTAAATGCCAGTCGCTTCCCCATAACCATAGATAAACGGAAATTAACGCTAGAGACTTAGACAGGGATCTAAGAAAGGACATGTGTAAAACTTCAGCCGTCATATTAAACGCTGCGTCGTAGTTTCGATTTATTAGCCCACGTAGACAATCCGCCTATATACGCCATAGGTATGGCAAAATCTTTTTCCAATTAGTGTGTTCATTATGATCTTCCATAAGAGGTTATAGAATAAAAACATTAACTTTTAAAAATACTATCAGGCATAGATCTCTTGTTCAATTCCGGTAGACCTTTTTTCAACCGGGCTTCCTCTATAAAGACACGCAAGCGTCTTTTTGCGACACAATACCTACCCTTTGTTAGCTGGTAGCAAGAGCGTGGTAACTACTTGTTGACCTTCTTCTTCTTGGATTGAGAGTATATCTGTTTCTCAGCCTTATTTTCTTTGTAGCAATGTGTGGGACCGATTCAGTAGATCGTTCTCTAGGTTTGCTAGAACGCTGTTATCTCTAATATCGTATACTGCGCTCGCTGGACCGAAAAGTGCTATTAAGTCTTTCGTACTCGCACTCTGGCTAAATTATCGTTGGGAGGCAGTAGTTTAAAAGAGGGTGCTGCAGGTAGTTTATACAGTTATTAACACTCGAGTT
Organism: Dermanyssus gallinae; assembly: GCA_003439945.1. Taxonomy (NCBI): domain Eukaryota; kingdom Metazoa; phylum Arthropoda; class Arachnida; order Mesostigmata; family Dermanyssidae; genus Dermanyssus; species Dermanyssus gallinae. Next base: position 63,461 of record QVRM01006955.1, read on the forward strand.
TTGTTCTCTCAGTATGATGAATATAAATACAAACAAATGTGTATATTTATATATATATATATATATATATATATAAATATATATTTACATACATATGCAAATTAATATATAAATATATTTTTATAACTTGTTTATGCCTCTCAGTATTGCCTTTTAGTTTAAGGTTTGGAGCACATGAACGCTATGATATAAGTTGAAAATTTCATGGCTTCCTTGGTAGAATATGGGATCGTTTCCCGTACAGAGAGGATTACCATGATCTGTGCCGCCACCCATTTCAAGACCTCCGTGTTTCTGCTGCTGCGGCTTGTGTGCTACTCCAACTTAACGAAAACCTTATTGAAGGCTTGTCCAACACGTTGGCTAAATCTTCCATATTGGCTCTTGTTGTTGTTGCGGTAACACCATTAGAAGCGCCTGTTATTTTCCATATCAATGTATGTGAATGACAGGCCTGCTCCAGGACCAGCTGCGCGCTGCTTACTGCAGCTTATATCTGGTATGCAATGGTATACTGGTATTGATCGTCCACGACCTGCAACGTGTTGTTGAAGTAACTATTTATCTCCCTCCAGCAACCGGCCCTTTATAGAAAAAAAAAAAAAAATTCTTTTCATGCGCATTGTGCGGCAGGAAGGCTTGAGCGTTTAGGTGGCTTGCGGTTACCGCCGTGCTGCCGCCCTTGCCTCCGGCCTAGCCCTCTTTCTCCTCGCTTTGTATTGCGAGTAAGCAGAAAAGTTGGATGCATGCCACGTCATGCCACAGCTTTAGAATAACGGCTCGAGTACGCAGTCCCCCTGAAATGCGTTCCCACTGCTCGCACCTATGGGTAACAGTTTCTCTGTCACTGTCGTCTTAAACGAGCATTCCAAAGTTGAGTGCTTTTTTTTCTTACTTTGACATCTTTGGCATACCGGGGCTGTGACTCATTTTGAAACGAAACCAATGCAGGCAACTCCTTTCAGCTCCACTTCGTGTGTACTCTGTGAGAAGAATCTACCAAGCAAAACGGCCTCTGCTTGTGTTGGAACTTGATCAACACTTGTATATATATATATATATTTATATATGTATATATATATATATATATATATATATATATATACATATATAAATATATATATATATATATATGTTCTGCCCAGGTAAACTTCTTTCCCTGTAGGTAGTTTTTCAGGCATTTGAATAGGTCCGACGATACGATGTCTGATAAGTACGGTGGATGCAACAAAATGTCCCAATCGAAGCTTTTGCTATTGTGCGAAGGCTGGGTAAACTCAGATGCAAACGGCAAAATACGACAAAAACTCAATCGAGCTGATCACAGTAGGTACTCGTGTCGATCGTTTGGCGTCTGGGAAGAAACTCGCGGTCTCGGCATTTTATTGGAACAACCTCTTCTTTGCACTATCGACCTGGTCCTTTCTTACGTTTGGTCCTATAGCTAAAACCTCCGACAGGTTCGCACTGCCCCAAGGCAGTACATTCTTTCACAATGTGTTCGATTGCCTCCTTTGCTAGACATTCCATACTTCCCCCTCAAATTGATGTATATTTTTTATACATATCCGACTTTTCAAAGGCGTGACGGGCATTTAAAGGAACACACCTAAAATGCCAGTTACGTTTTGACCAACGTAATATATATATATATATATATATATATATATATTGTACGCACTTATGTAGTGTGCGTGCAGTTTTTTGGAAAGGAGTTAGATGCTGTAATGCACTATCGTTACAAATAGGGACTCCTCTTCCCATTTTGTGGGACTTGACCCTAGCAAATTGATGCTAACCCGCTGAAACTTGCACATTAAACGCACTTCCCTTCACTCTCTGACGGCCCGGATCTATAAGGAACAGTACTGTGGGCCATAAGGAGAAGCGTCGACTTCCACTCGGATTATTTGGACGGGGTCACTCACGTGTTTCCTCGCGTGCTTTATCCCAATACCTGTGAATTCGTATCATTCAAATTCACAGTAGTGCAGCAAATGGAAATCTGGCTTTTTTGGGCCCTCTCAGAACGCATTTCGTAGCCAAAGCTGCGCCGGTTTATAAGCTCTGTCTTGAATATTCTGCACGTATTACCTTTTAAATAATGACATAGGACTAAGATAAAGTAAAAGAAAAAACAAAGAAAACACGTTTTCTGATAAAAGAATCACCCTTAAATCAGAATCGGCAGTGTTGTGTCTCTAGTTACTTGCATTGCACCAGGAAATCTCAGTCGTTACGGAGAAAGTAAGAAAAAGATTGCGAACACAATGAAGTTTAAAACTACTGACCAGAAAGCATACAGATCCTCTTCCCGCTGTTCTCTTAAATATAACAACTTTACAACACAAGTTTACAAAGTCTGTACTCATCACCGCGTGCAACCCCCACTTGAACAGACCATGCTGGACCCGACGCGTTGAACCTCTCCACAAGGGGCGAGTTCCACAAGGCACGAGCGGCTGTCCGAGCATACACAGCGTAGTGGCCACGGCCAGGGATCCTCTGTTTCGAATACGCGACGAGTTTCATTAACAAGTCTCAACCGCTGATACTACTGCAGGTGGCGAACGTGGTATTAAAAATGCCGGCGACTGTTACCTCGTTGACGGTCGTACGGATGAATTGCTTTATTATTCGCTGGACATGCATAGCTAAATACGCATGTCACTCGTTTACTTTAGGAACGCGTGAAGCGGTAGCAACAGCCGACATGTTGACATGTTTCCCCAACAAAACTTGTGGCAGTATAGTCGATGAACCTTAGCAGTATGGTTTATCGTCTATCCTCAATGAGCTTAAAAGAAAATTCGTTTGACAACAGGGATCAAACCGGCGACGCCTCGGCGTATATAATTCTTATAATATATATATATATATATATATATATATAATTCTTATAATAATATATATATATATATATAACCTTACACGCACCGCCCTGCCACAAATACGGACGATTTACGTATTTCGAGATGATATCACTCTTGCCTTCCCTACCTGACTCGCAAGCCCGATTAGAAAACAGCAAAAACCTAGCACATAAACTTATCACGGACCGCAATCATAGCGTACGCCTCCTAATGGCCGTGCAAAGTGTGTGCGTCAACTAATTGACAAAAACAACCATTTGACAGAAAGCCACGTCAACACTCTTGAAGACGTAGACAGATCGTGAATCGAGTACTGCTTGAACCGTAGCATGTACGTAGTGAAATTTGTTATATATATATATATATATCTATATATATATCTTGGGTTGATCCATAAGTCCGTTAGAAAAGTTGAATGCGCCGTACTGCGCAGTCCCGGGGGAGGATGAAAACTGTTGGGAGAGGGTTATTTGTTTATATGGCAATAAGAGCAGATTTGCGTTGTATTATGCCGTAGACTTCTAACTCACGCGAACTGTAACGCTCGAGCGAAAATGGCAGATTTAAATGTGAATTTTTGTAATTAAATGCAATTTTATTTCTGTAATGCAACCCCAGTTGTAACTAAGATATGTAAAGTGTACGGTGGAGAGGCAGTAACAGAGTTAGGAGGTTAGTTTAACAGGACAGTTCAAAAGTGGTTTGTCTGATTTAGAAACGGCGATTTCGACGTTAACAACCGAGACGTATCCACTGTTAAAGGCCGGACGGCTTTTGACAGTGGATACGGCCGCATTAACACCAGTGGTCGAACGAAACCTACACCTCTCGCTGCCCGAAATCGTAGCCATTGTCGACTTACCATACACATCTGTTCAATGGCATCTCCAGGCCGAGAAATTCGTCAGCAAGTTGGATATATGGAGCCACACGTGCTGAGCAATCGCCAACTGGAGAAAAATGTGCTAGAATGCAATCAACTCTTAAAAACGAACGAGGATTGATCCTTTCTTCGCACCATGGTGACCGGGGAAGATAAGTCAATACTCTATAAAAAACATTGTCCGCAGAAAGGCGCGGCTTAAAAAGTCGAGTGAGCTCCCAGCAACTGTCAAGCGTGGACCCCATACAAGAAAAGTGAGGTTAAGTTTTTGGTGGCATAAGAAGGGTTGATCTATTATGAGCTGTAACAACCAAACGAAACAATCAATACCATGAAACACTGTCAATAACTGAATAATTTATAGAGGGCAATTGACCAGAAGCGGCCGGAGTTGGCAAACAGATGAGGAGTGATTTTCCGCCACGAGAACGCAAGACCGCACACATCTTTGCTCCCCACCAAGACGGAATGTGTCTTTAAAAATGAGTGAAAAGTCCGAACGAACGTATGGATCAACCTAATATATATATATATATATATATATATATATATATATATATATATATACATATATATAGTACGTATTGGCGTCAAAAACTGCGCTTACAACGGTCAAGAAAGTTTAATAAAATAGTGCACACCCAGACAGAGGCTGGTTTCATCAGCCTGTGCCCGATGCCAGGCGAAAAGGCACGACATGCAAAATAAGAAGCACACGTGGCTAAGAATCTTAAACTGTGCGAATATAATTACGTATGCATTCCTTGCGCATTGGACCCTGCCGTTGTGTGCAGAAAGCCTGCGAAAAGTTGCTCTCGTGGCAAGTGCTGGCTATGAGACACTGGTATGGTAGCAAAGCCCAGTTAGGGGGGAGTAGAAGTGAAGGTCATGAAATGCGCGATAGAAGAGCAAACACTGCTGCCGGATTCCCTCTGTTTCCGGGCCGCCAAGCAAACGGTCGCGTTCACCGGCTGTACTTGTTGAGATGCAAGCGTCCGTCTGAACGGGCACAGTGTCGCTTCTAATTACAATTATTTTAGCTTGACTTTTATGTTCGCCTTAGCGTTTGCATGCGCTGTTGTAACATTCTTAAAAATAATAAAACACAAATCGTTCGGTATTGTTACACAATTTGGGTTACATTAAAATATCTCAACCCTATATACATGAATATATATGTGTATATATATATATATATATATATATATATATATATATATATATATATATATAGTCAGACACTGAGATCTGCTGGCGAGTCTCTCTAGGGACGCGTACAGGTTTGAAACGCAACTGCAACCGACTCCTTAGCCCCTTAGATGGTCGGTGCAAGTGCGGACCAAGCAGGTCATGTTTACAGGTTGGCAGAGGCTAATGAATGCAGAAAATAATCTGGCGTTTGTTATCCGCCCCAATTGTGTCCGTTGGTTTTCAAGACGATGGGGGACCAGGTCCTTTTACACGTAAGCTGGTTCTGCGCGTGGGTAGAAGCCTTACCCATTCGCCAGGAGACTCGAAGGCCTTGGTATTTTTGCGCTAGAGGCTGTCGCTCGACATTCAACGAGGTAACGCAACATCTGTTTGGGGCACATTGTTGAACTGTTGTTAAACTGGGCTAATCCTGGGTTAGAAAACGCGTGATCACAGGTTTGCGAGAAGACAATTACATACTCCAAGATGCTAGCATAATACAGTTATATAAATAAGCCTGCGGATACCCTTTGAAAGAACTTCATAGAGCTAATAAAGGCACCGAGCCCAGGTACGGCCAGCCTCTGGCCAGAAGAGCTGGCACACCAGTCGGACAAGTTGCAACGGCGCGGTCAAGTGTAACGTAATCTCCTCAACGGAGACACTACTTCTTTTACTGTACATCCCAATGAACGCGAACTGGGAGGTTCTGAGGACGATGGTGGTGCCTTCGGCCAGTAGGATCCTCGTCTTTTTGAGACGGGGACCAATCAGCGCAGAGACTCTTTCTATTTCTCGGCTATGCAAGGGCCTTGCACAGATGGGCAGTGGTGCGAGTAGTATAATTAATTAACATCGAAACGCCCAATTGCGAACGTCTTCGTTTCAAGGACAATATCATAGCATGCAAGGTCGCTGTTTGGGACGGCCGGAAGGCACGTCGGTGTGCCTTTGCAATTGTACTGGCACACCCTCAATTGAGCGGTCGATTCCTGGAACGATTTGACCAGGGGTTGCGGTTGGACTGGTCGAAGCGCTATTTCAAGTTGTTCTTCTTGTTCCTCTTGACCTCGGTTGTTGCCTGCCACTTCTTTATACCTTATTTGAACGACTTGCATAGGATAAGGTCGGGTGGGAATGAAGTCGACGTCACTGCTGAGATGACTTCTGCTCGACTTTGGTGCTGCCTTTCCTCCTGTCTAGCCAATGAAGCATTAGACCCGCCCGTCTGATTAAAGAGTAATCATGACTGCTCATGCCTCGGCCACTACGTCGAAACAAACAATCCGCCCAGTTACGAAAGACTATTACGATTTCGAGGTAATACCATACAATTCCGAGTCTGAATGGTGAGGAATCCGAGTTTGGTTTCGGGTTGCATTGCCGAAACCTTTCGTAAAAAAAATATACCGCCGGAAAAATCTACGCATCAGCTGACACAGCGGCAACTGCATTGGAATCTGTTTAGACGAAAATAAAAACGTCGTAAGAAGTGGATATTATAAGTGTGCTTTAACAAAGTAATGTTTTAAAGTAGTGAGTGTTAAAACTGGAGTTAGAGTGAACAGGTAGATGGGTCATCCACAGTAAGTGTACAGGACCTCCAAGGTTTAGCTGGAATTGATGTGGTGCCGTCGACATCATTATTTCATTGAAACTGCAGACGAAAAATATCTTATACAGTTCCTCGGGTAGATAATAATATGACTAATAATTGCATTACCACGAACTCTTCGGCACATGATAGACACTCTCAGGCCGACTTTAAACTGCGTTGCAGAGAACGTGCGATCACGTCTTAAACCAAACATCTATGAAGACGACGTAAACGATATTGATAGAACAAGTAGATCGTCCACTCGATTGGCGTCAAAAATATCATAAGCAATGGCAAATATTTAGAGAGATAAGCGTTTGTTTAATGTGGAATGCCAATGAACAAATCACACCATATGTTTAAGTAAAGACATTTCGCCAGCAGTAGAGTCAAATACTTCATCCAACAGTAGAGGCAAATTAATAATTCACACACATTGAGAAAGGCAAAAAGAGGCATTACGACGAAAAACAGCGTAAGGATTTCATTACGGTTAGCGTGCAAAGGCCATGGCTGCTTCTCCCGAGGAGACCATGTTATTGAGCCCAGCGACGATAATGACTGGCTGGATTGCTCTTTAAATCAACTGAGAATAGACTGCGTACTGCCAGACCGATGTCCTCTTGATGATTACTTTTCAGAATTCAGAAATCAAGCTCGCAATCAAGCAGAAACAAAACGGAAAATCGATAGCACCTGAGTGTATCGACTATGAGCACCAAAGCGAGATTTACCGGATTCAAACGTTGTTAATCGTCGACAGGCTTTATTCGGCTGTATAATGTTAGCATGCATAATTCCGCCACTCTAAAAAAAAATAACAAATGTTGTCTTTTTGATTTTCAAACCGCATTAGACAGCCTCTCCCGGAGCAACGTCTTTGACACACTGCGGTTAGAGTTCGGTAAGAAAGATGCAACTTTCGTCATTTTACACGGCTTGTTAGCGTAAAGTGGCATATAGTGACCACTACGTATAAGATACGGCCCAGACTATCGGGGTGGCGTACTCACGGATTAACTGCTTGATTTTAAAGCTCCACACGCATTTTTTTGCAGATGACTCCGTTATCCTAGCGAAACTCTATAACCGTCTGGACTTCTACTTCAATAGGGCTATAAAATGATGTGCAGAAACAGTTTATATCTGTTCTAAGATGTAATTGAAAATCGCAGAAATAAACCTAGATAAGATAATGGCTTGCTTTGCCGAACGTATACTGGGATTACTAATAAACACAACCTCAACACTAGCCCCAGAGCTGGACGAATAGAGAAAACTGGCACAAAACCTGGTAGTCACTAAGAACCCGTTTAACACAGAGATAAAAGCCTCCTACCGATCATTTAGAAAGGCAAGAAACGTGAAGTGGGCGGCTGAAAACTTTTTTTGTTCAACAATTTATTAATCAATTTATATTACAATCCTGTGTAAGTGAACGTGTCAACTTTTAACTGAACTAACTTTTGACTTTCGATTGAAAACTATATTGAGTGTTTTTTACAGTTTTTTGGCCCATTTTCCAGCCACACGTGTTTTTTACATTTCTTGGCCCATTTTCCAGCCACTGTTTTCCAATCTAATTTGAATGGGGCTGCATCTTGAGTTTCCTCCAGGTGATAAAAAATAATGGTATTTTTCTCTCTCACTTAAAGTTGCGCGTATAATTACTTTGGGACTAGAAATGTTCTATTTACGTACAAAGGCGCCTTAGTCGTTTCGCCCTTTTCTAGGAAAAGGGTTGCGCTGCAACCAGGTAACCACATACAAATTTGCCTGACACTTTGCTTTGACTAAGGTGATTGAATACCGTGTCCTGCTCCAGCTGGCTGCATATGTTGATTTCATTAGATTTCTCCGCAGCCGCCAATGAGGCAGGCGATTGTCCTGCGTGACACTAATAGTAGGCTACGTATGACTATTAATACAAGCAAGACCCCGATTGTGCCTTTATGCAGGTCGCAGTTTCTCTATTGCATTCAACAGCGGTCATCTGGTTTTGAACGGCACTATGCTTGATCTCTCCCAGCATATTGCCTGTCTGGCTCTGGTGTTTAACGAACGTTGGCCTTGGATGACACATGCCAATTTGAGCTGTTACTGTTGTTAAAACACTGTTGTTTCAACGCGAAGTAGCTTTTTTAATGACAGTTTGTCTGACTGGCTAGTTTAGTCGCCCTGTCATCATGTAATGAACGTGTATTAATATTAGGGAGCTCCGGGGTTCCGAGGGAGCACGCGTATCCGTGTTAGTGCAGGACGATAAACCAGCAAGTAACAGGACCAGGATTTGACATACTAGACAGAGGCGTGTATGACTCAGTGATCACTTTGGGGTCCTGTGTGTGATCATGCGGCAGAGGAACGAGCAGCCAGAGGGCTGTGAAGATACAACAATGACAGCGTGAAGCAAACTGAAACAACCCGCTGCACGGTCGGGGGGCTTAAAGCGGCACGCCACAGCTATTTAAATTTGAATTCTTACGGCTGCTCAATCATATTTTTGAGGTTGGTACGCCTAGTCTACAAAGTGGCGCCAACAGTTATTTAAAAAACTCATCGCGCCGACCACGAAAACGATGTTTTCGCTTGTAACGGCTAGGCATGAGAAGCTGATAGCCATACTGCTCTGTTTCACAGGGGAAACACCTGCAACAATAGCTAATGAGTTTCTATGTTCGTGGCGATTTCCAAAGTGGGCTCTTCCACCGTCTGCACAATGATGTCGTGAAAAATTATGACGAAGTGAGCCTGTCCAGCGTATTCAAGGAAAAGTAGGCCCTCGTCGGAGTGCCGCTCTCACTCGCGTGGAGGTCGAGGGTCGAGGCAACCATATAATGATGGATAAAAGTCGCGCACAGATCGCTGCTCACAAGCGTCTATGATTTTTATTGCGCGGAGGCCATCTGAAATTTGTCTTACGATGACACAATTGCGCCCGTAACGGATAAGTCGATTCGTGAGCTGGTGCCAAAGCACTCTCCTACATCTACAGGGGACGTGGTGCCACCGTTCTCTGTCGGCTTACGAGCGGTCGGGTCGTGCTAGAGCGTGGATGTCGTCAAGGCACTTTGCATTTTTTCATCTGGTGCGGCGGAAGGCCTCGACGGCCTCACGCCTGACTATATAAAATAGCTTTTTCCTGCCAACGGAGACCACAAAGATGTGCTGGAAACACTTGCCAAGATATGTGACATCATGCATAACGAGCAAGTTCCGGAGGCTGTGGGAAGCGTCATATACAGCGGGTGGCTCATCGCTCTGAAGAAAAAAACCGTTGGATACCGACCCATAGTCGTTGGCCGCCTTCCGCTTAGTTTAGCCTTTAAGACCCTACTTCCCCATGTCAATGTGCAAAACTACCTGCAGCCACGGCAGATGGGGTACGCCACCGATAATGGGGCGGAAATGATTGTTCACACAGCAGGGAAACGTAGCGGACTCTTGTGTTTAGCCTGCGTTTACACCAGTACGTCAAGCAAGTGACACTTAGGGTCCCTCTGTTCTAACTCGATGATGATGGGGCCCCTTCTTGGCAATGATCTTTCGGTGTTACTCAGGTACATCAAGCATCTTAGAGCGTTCAAGCAATGGAACGGGCTGCAGCTCAACTCATGTAAATGCGAGCTGTTCCTACCGGGTTTTAAGGACAAGTAAAGACAGCAGGTGATCGAAGCATTTAATAGCAACTCTTGGGCGTCTTTGTAAAGCATCGGTGCAGACTGGCCCTGCTGGGTACGGCAGTGTTCCTCGACATGATTGGCCTGGTATTAGCCGAGAAAAGAGAACAACGCTCCCGGCTTTACAGCGGCTGGGCCATCTCAGGAGTCTACTCACCTAGCCTACTTTTTTTCCGGCACGCAATGGGAGGGCAAAAGGCCTTGGACGTACTACGGACGACCTTACCTGCCTTTCTTCTGTCGTCAGAAACTTTGAACCTCGACGACCAGGTAAGAACAGCTTTGGAAGGCTTGGACGTGATGCTCGATAAGCAAGCATGGACGCAGGCAAGCTTACCGATGCGGCTAGGAATGGAATGCGCATTCGCTCATACACGGACCTTACCTTGCCCGCCTTTCTTGCCTCGTTACAAAGACGCGCTTCAGCAGTAGCCGCTAATGCGGGCGAACTCATCATCCACTAACAAGACGTCGTTCGGATCTGGTACACGCGCCAGTCTGGTCGACCCTCAGAGGAACAGAGCGCGGCTCGACGTGTTTTCGTCGGCAGTAAGCTGGCCAACGACCAGTTCCGTGCCGCCAGTAGGTTCAGACTAGGCATTGCCACGTTTGAGAGAGAGGAATGTCCATGTGGTGAAACGGTACATGAACGCGGCCTGCATTGGCGTAGCTGTACTAAGCTGGTCGGGCTTACGAGGGGCCGCCACGATGCCATCAATGACATCATCGGGCGCGCTTTTAGACAAGCCGGCTACCGCGTCATGCTGGAGCCTGGTGTACGACAGGCGTCGACCGGAGGGCCTGACCAGCCGAGACTGGGACCATAATCGGTCGCTGGCGTGGAACGTCACTGCTTTCGACACGTACGGCTTGACTATCGCGCAGTTGCCAGCGCGGGCGTCGGCCACATCATTCACCAACGGGAGATGCACAAACGGCGCCTATACGGGCATTTTCCTGAGGACCACGTTGTAATGGCTTTCGGGCTCGAGTCATCTGGCATTTGGGGCAAGGATGTATCGAAACTGACACAATGGCCTGTAAAGAAACTCTTTGAGGCCACAGCAGAGCCAAGGTCGACGGCGTTCCTCCGACAGAGGATGTCATTAGAACTAAAATAAAGATTTCGGGCTGACCCTCAGCCAAGATTTAACGTCTACAGAAGTATTTTTCGTATTGCTTCACAGACGGACGCCCATATTACAAATGTACAACGGTGGGGCTCCCGCGCACCTATGTGTCTCCTCCGGTCGCGAGGCGGAATGCACCACGTCATCAGGCGCGACAGTGTGTCATTAGAACTACAGAGAGGCAACGCTAAGATGATGTTGAGCGATCACCGACACTCAAAAAATATGATTATATGGTAGATGTTATATACTTAATATATTAGTATTTGTGATACATGTGTTTATTGATAATAATAATAATAATAATAATAATAATAATAATAATAATAATAATAATAATAATAATAATAATAATAATAATAATAATAATAATAATAATACCTCCTTCCGCATGGTGGCCTCTCTGAGAATAGGCGCTCCCATATGTGAGCCATACGAGTGTAAGGCGTGTGGAAAAACAGTGGATGAGGACTGACTGCACCCTTTGAGCTGCACTAAAAGCCCTGGTAGGGCTCCCAGACACGCGGAAATCAACGCGATCCTAAAGAAGGCTCTTCGTAGAGCCGGCATACCAAGCACCCTGGAGCCCAGGTTGGGCCTCGAAGACGACAAAAGACCAGACGGCGTCACCATCCCGCCATGGTCCAACGGCAAATGCCTGGTATGGGATGCCACGGTATCATGTACAGTGGCTCCGTCATACCTGATGCACAGCGCCATCAGGTCAGGGTTGGTTGCTGAACATGCCGAGATCGCAAAGAAACGCAAATACTCTGCTTTGGGGAGGAGATATAACTTCGAACCCGTCGCCATGGAAACGATGGGCCCGATCAGCAAGAGCACAAGTATCCTCCTCAAAGACCTAGGTGTCAAAATTAGTGCTAACACGGGTGACCAGCGCGAGGGCGAGTTTCTGCGTCAGTAACTCTCGCTCGCAGTGTGTAGGGGAAACGCCGCCGCTATCATCTGCTCTATGGATTGAGAAGGGGGGGCGAGCCTACGCGGGTACACGTTTGGGTCCCACAATTGTAGGGAAATACTGAAAAATTGAATAAATAATAATAATAATAATAATAATAATAATAATAATAATAATAATAATAATAATAATAATATCATCGCAATGCACCCGAAGGCAGCTCTTAGCCTCTGGAGATATAGCTTAGGCTCGCCAAGGTTGAATTGCATCCTGCGGACCTCCCCTGCTAGCAACGAGCTGGCCGGCCTGCAGGACTTCGACGACACCGCAAGGAAAATTCTAGGTGAAGTTCTTAACGTCACTCTGACTGACCATATCTGGCAAAGGGCAACTCTTCCCCTTAGGGAAGGGGGGCTTGGCATCAGGTCCGTGACGGAGCTTGCGCCCGTATGTTATGCGGCTTCGCTACTAGAATTTGCACAACTCGCTGGGACCCTCGTCGAGCCTAATATTCGTCATGTAATACAAGTGACGAAAGACAAGGCCGAGCTAGCTGCAAGAAACGTCATAGGCCCTGATCCCTGGGAGGAGCGCCCTACACAGCATACGCTTGACGGTTATAGGTGCAACATTATGGGTCGAAATCTTCTCGATAGCATGCAATCCCCCACGGAGAGAGCGGTTTTTATAGCCGCCCGAGACACCTTTAGTAGCGGATACCTAAGGGCTCTACCCTCGCCGCAGCTGGGCACCATGCTGGACAATCCCTCCTTCCGCATGTTGACAGCGCTCCGAATTGGAGCTCCCATATGCGAGCCATACACCTGCTCAGCCTGTGGGACGCCTGTAGAGAGTAAAGGCCTTCACCCCCTGAGCTGCATCAAAAGCCAAGGAAGAGCCGCTAGGCACGCGGAACTTAACTCGATCATAAGGAGAGCCCTGCGTCGTGCAGGCATACCGAGTACGCTGAAGCCCAGATTCGATACAAGCAGTGACAGGAGGCCCGACGGAGTCTCTATTCCATTGTGGTCTTGCGGTAAATGTCTGGCATGGGATACAACAGTATCCTGCACTGTTGCCCCGTCCTACCTGCGACACAGTGCCCTTGAGGCCGGCTGAGTCGCCGAACATGCAGATCGAGAAAAAAAGACGAACGTACAGGGACTTAGAGCCCAGATACCACGTCGTGCCTATCGCTATGGACACACTAGGTCCCGCTAGTAAAGGCACAAGGAGATTCATTAAAGAGCTTGGCGAGCGGATACAGGAGAACACAGGCGACCGACGAGAGAGCGAGTTCCTGCGGCAGATGCTCTCACTGGCGGTATGCAGAGGTAACGCTGCCTGTATAATCGGGTCAATGTTTTGAGAGGAAGAGACTGCTACCGAGATATTTAATTATATATTAATACATGTTCAGACCTCACAATTGTATGATCAGCAATAAACAATAAAATAATAATAATAATAATAATAATAATAATAATAATAATAATAATAATCAGTAGTTGTTTTTTCTGTTGTTGTTGTTGCTATTGCGGCTGCTGGTACTTCTTGTGATGTAGTAATAAATAAGCAATCATATCGTCGTATCTCTAGTTACTAATGCTAGTTACTCTGCTGCTGAGCTTGTGTTTGGAACGAGCAATAAAATGCAATACGGCACAGCTAGATAATAATAATAATAATAATAATAATAATAATAATAATAATAATAATAATAATAATAATAATAATAATAATAATAATAATATAATAATAATAATAATAATAATAATAATAATAATATATTAATAATAATATTATTTAATAATAACCACGTCATCTGCGTGACATGTTGGATCAAACTGTTCCTTCGTCAGAGCGCCTGCTAAATTATCTGAGCATTTTCTTGGGCAGAGTGTTAAACGGCACATTACCTAAATTTTGTCTACCAGTATTTTATGGTGCAAATCTTACAGCTCTCAAGAAAAAGACAACTCAATAAGACCCATAGCTTGTGGACTGACTCTGCGTAGGATTGCTGCAAAGATAGCAATGGCGAGAAATAAAAAGACAATTTTGACAGCAATTCTGCCACATCAGGTTGGAGTGGCTGTCAAAGGCGGCGCAGAAGCACTAGTACATGCTACACGTGCCCTCTTAGAGACTGAGGACCAAGTAAAGGTTCTGGTGAAACTTGATTTCTGCAATGCATTTAATACGTTAAGAAGAGACCGGATACTAGACGCAGTGATGGAAAAAAGTCCAGAGCTTTTGCCTATGGTCTGGCAAAGTTACAGAGATCCTTCACTCTTAACCTGGGGCACAACTTCAACACTGCGCTCGGAAGCGGGCATTCAGCAGGGTGACCCGCTAGCGAAGAAAGACCTGATGGGGTGACCATTGCATTATGGTCACATGGAAAGTCCCTAGCTTGGGATGCAACGGTTTCGTGCACAACCGCGGCTTCCTATTTACACCACAGCTCTGTTGAGCCGGGGTGGGTAGCAAAGCACGCAGACGCCAGAAAACGGTTTAAATATGCTGGACTGGAAACAAGATATATTTTTGTGCCTATCGCCATGGAGACACTAGGACCAATCAGCAAGGGAACCGAAGCATTTCTCAAAGATTTGAGTAAGCGAATTCAGGAAGTTACGAACGACCGAAGAGAGGGTCAATTCTTGAGGCAAGCATTGTCCTTGGCCGTTTGCAGAGGAAACGCGGCATCTATTTTAGGCGCCATGGAGTGAACTAATTATTTAAAAAACTTTGCAATAATACGCTCAGACCTCTCAACTGTAACATCGTTTAACATGTAATAAAGATAATACATCGGACCACTCCAGAGCAGGGGTTCCCCGTAAAATACGGGGCCAGAAGGCCCTCTCGACCGGTGGTCTGCGTTCGTGTGGCCACTTCTCGCTCATTTTGCCTATTAAGCCAAGGCAGCAGGCGTCCCGGACGGTACCACCGAGTGTCACTCGGGGCGTTAACCGTCCAGCCCGGGGGACTTAAAACACGGGAGTGTCGGTTTCGGGAGTTTGTACCATTGCGTTGGAGACACTTGGGCCCATTAGCACAGGTACGGCGAAAATCCTGAAGGATATTGGAAAGCGTATAGAAGATATTACGGGTGATCGACGCGAGGCCATGTTTTTGAGACAGATGATGTCTTTGGCCGTGTGTAGGGGGAACGTGGCTTCTATCATAGGCGCCATGAATTGAGGAAATCAGCAGAGCATCATGAACCTGGCTTAAACGTTCATACCTCACAATTGTAAAACCGAAAAATAATAATAATAATAATAATAATAATAATAATAATAATAATAATAATAATAATAATAATAATAAGACATCTCTTATCTATCTTATAATCCAATAAGACGCTCTAAGACATATTAAATAAATAAATAATAATAATAATAATCTGGCGGACGCCAAAGAGTGCGGACGTGCGCATATCGAGCTCCGAGGAAACACGTCTATTCATGTGTGTGCAGGTTGGTAAACCCAGGAAGTAACATACCAGAGTGATGCCTGTAACTCAGGGATCAGTTTAGTGTACTGTGTGTGGCCATGCGACAGAGGCACGAGCAGCCATGAGGCTGTGAAGATCCACACGACATGGTGAAACAAAACGAAACCACCCGCGTACCACGGCTCGTAGGCTTCAAGCGTCATGCCGCTGCCATTCAAATTCGAATTCTAACGGCTACTCAACTAAATTTTGATGTTATATCAACAACTCATCGCGCCGACAATGAAAACGACGTTTTCCTTTGGAAAGGCAAGGCATGAGAAGTTGATAGCCACAGCCAAGCCAGCAACCACTCTGTTTCACTGGAGAAGTAGCACCAATACGAAATAATAATAATAATTTATTATTATTTAGTTAATACAATTGTGAGGTATGAACGTTTAAATAACGTAATAATAATAATAATGACTAGCCAACAATACCACAATACTCGAGATGCCACCGAGAACGACTCGGAGATGGCTTTACCGCTCTCCCAGACACCATATGTTTGCAAATACTGTGGGCGAGCCGTACGATCATCTAAGGGCCTGAAAATTCACATAACACGAAAACCCTCTGTAGCTCCTTGTCGAAGCCTTCGTACGGATAATAATCCGGGACCGAATAACCAGATAACCATTACATCAAACACCGACACCCAACCTGACTCGAAATTATTAGTACAAGCCTTATCACATGCCCGCAGAAGCTTAAGGCTTGCCAGAATCATACCTCGTGGGGCTAGAGAAGTCTGTACTACAGCATATACGGCAGCATTAAGCAACTTTAATACAAAGCTCGATCTTAAAAGTTGGAATAATCTTATGATGCTTCCATCATTGATGTTTACATTACCTCACCAAAAAAATCAGGAGAAAACACTTACTAAAATAATTAAAAGTAATGTAGCGGAAATAGACTTTCGAACACTTCAAAGTCTCGCTGATTCGACCATACCTAGCACGATCGGCAAAAGGTCTCACTTCAACAACGACCAATACAGCGTGCGCCAGGCAGAGATGAAATTAGCAGAGGGCGATATTCGCTCTGCTGCTCGATCGCTACTCTCCTCAGACACATTGGCACCACAAAATGAACATACCGAGTCTGAACTACGTAGCAAACACCCAGTTAGTCCACCCGGGTGTCAAGAACAGTTAGACCTTCTGCAACAGCCCGCCACTTAGGCCTGGATAAAATTGAAGGTGCTCTCGTCTTAGGGACCATTCGATCTTTCCCTTTTGCAAGTGGAGCCGGTTTAGACGGCCTACGGCCTCGACATCTTCGGGACATGCTTAGCCAAACGATTCCATCCTCAAAGCGTCTTCTGGAAGAGCTAGGCATTCTTATGGCTAGAGTGCTCAATGGGGCTTTGCCATCGTTCTGCCAACCCGTTTTTTATGGCGCAAGCTTAACTGCCCTCCGAAAGAAGGATAATTCCATCAGGCCCATAGCATGCGGACTAACTATACGAAGAATGGCTTCAAAGATCGCGATGGCTATGAACAAACGGACCATAGTTGCTGCGGTTTCACCCCATCAAATGGGTGTTGCCATTAGAGGAGGAGCGGAGGCTACTGTACACGCTACACGCGCTTTTCTGGAAACAAAAGGTCCGACAAAAATACTAGTCAAACTAGACTTCCAGAACGCGTTCAACACAATAAGAAGGGACAACATTTTCGACGAAGTAAAGAGAAAAGCTCCACGACTCTATCCAATGACATGGCAGGGTTATAGAGATTTCTCAATCCTCGCTTGGAACGCAGACACGATCATAGAGTCGCAAACTGGCATTCAGCAGGGAGACCCATTGGGACCAGCTCTGTTCTGCCTTGGCATTTCTGATCTGGTATCTAGCTTACAGAGCCCTTTCAATGTCTGGTACCTAGACGACGCTGTCTTGGGAGGTCCCGCAAATGTCGTGGCGAGGGATTTGCAGACTATACTGAACTTTGAGGAACCGGGAGGACTGACCCTCAACGCGGCCAAGTGCGAGGTTTTAGCTGTCGGAGGTACATCTCAAGATCAAGCGCAGGCCATACAAACAATCATGGAAGCACTTCCTGGGATATCTCGTGTAACTCAGGATAACCTAGATGTTCTAGGATCTCCTGTAATGCCCGAAGGAATTCCACGCGCTCTTGATGCCAAACGAGAGATTCTGGTAAAGATTCGCCTACGTCTGACAAGTATGCACAGGTGGCTCTGTGCCTTTGGGGGCACAGTCTTGGTTTACCAAGATTTGTCTACCTGCTACGAACTTGCCAGACTCTAAAACACATGGAAGGCCTTGCAGCCTACGACGAGACCACCAGAGACATTCTAAGCGAAATACTAAACATTGACTTAGAAGAAAACATGTGGAACAGAGCTAGCCTTCCTATCGGAAACGGAAGCCTTGGAATAAGAAGAGCCATAGATCTAGCTGCAGTGTGCTATGCTGCATCCCTGAATTAATTTAGCTTCCTGGCGGAATCACTCATTGACGAGGAAGCAAAGATTGAACTGCAAAAGGCAGCAATAGTGGCGGATACCACAGTCAGAAGTCAACTCGACCCCGGCCCTCTGAGAGAACACGTGAGTCAAAGTCTTCTCGACGGTTGCAAAACTAAGAAGTCCGCACGAGATATAACAGATAGCCTAACATCAGCAAGAGAGCGTGCCGTGTTTCTAGCGGCTCAACATCCCTTCAGCGGGGGCTGGCTTCAAGCGCTGCCCTCCTGTCAGCTTGGCACCATGCTGGACCCAAACTCTTTCCGCATGGTGTCAGCCCTTAGAATAGGCGCCCCCGTCTGCCAGCCCTTCTCATGTCTGCGATGCGGCCAACCTGTTGACTCTGACGGGTTACACCCGTTAAGCTGTCTGAAAAGTTCCACAGAATTACAAGACACGCTGAACTTAACGCCATAGTTAGAAGAGCTCTTAGAAGGGCAGGGATACCATCTACACCCGAGCCGAATGGCCTTAATGGCAGCAGTGAGCTGCGACCTGACGGGGTCACCATCCCGCTGTGGTCACACGGAAAAAGCCTTGTATGGGATGTAACGGTTTCATGCACGGCGGCCTTATCGTATCTACACCACAGCGCCGTTGAGTCAGGATGGGTAGCCGAGCGCGCGGATTCTGAAAAACGAAGGAAGTATCTCGAGCTATTTAGAAGCTACCACTTTGTACCCATTACATTAGAGACGCTCGGCCCCATCAGCTCAGGTACAGCGAAAATCCTGAAAGATATCGGAAAACGCATAGCAGAAGTTACGGGCGATCGACGCGAGGCCATGTTTTTGGGACAGATGATGTCTTTGGCCGTTTGTAGAGGAAATGTGGCTTCCATCATAGGCGCCATGAATTGATAGAAAGCGGTCGGAGCAGGATAAACCTGGCATAAACGTTCATACCTCACAATTGTAATAATTGAATAAAAAAAATAAAAAAAAAATAATAAAAAAATTAAAAATAATAATAATAATAATAATAATAATAATAATTATTATTATTATTATTATTATTATTATTATTATTATTATTATTATTATTATTATTATTATTATTATTATTATTATTATTATTATTATTATTATTATTATGTAGTCTTTTATTATTGTTTATTGCTGATCATTCAATTGTGAGGTCTGAACATGTATTAATATATAATTAAATATCTCGGTAGCAGTCTCTTCCTCTCAAAACATTGACCCGGTTATACAGGCAGCGTTACCTCTGCATACCGCCAGCGAGAGCAACTGCCGCAGGAACTCGCTCTCTCGTCGGTCGCCTGTGTTCTCCTGTATCCGCTCGCCAAGCTCTTTAATGAATC
Source organism: Dermanyssus gallinae (assembly GCA_003439945.1). Lineage (NCBI taxonomy): Eukaryota > Metazoa > Arthropoda > Arachnida > Mesostigmata > Dermanyssidae > Dermanyssus > Dermanyssus gallinae. The sequence goes on from QVRM01006955.1 coordinate 83,062, forward strand.
TCCTTGTGCCTTTACTAGCGGGACCTAGTGTTTCCATAGCGATAGGCACGACGTGGTATCTGGGCTCTAAGTCCCTGTACTTTCGTCTTTTTTCTCGATCTGCATGTTCGGCGACCCAGCCGGCCTCAAGGGCACTGTGTCGCAGGTAGGACGGGGCAACAGTGCAGGATACTGTTGTATCCCATGCCAGACACTTACCGCAAGACCACAATGGAATAGTGACTCCGTCGGGCCTCCTGTCACTGCTTGTATCGAGTCTGGGCTCCAGCGTACTCGGTATGCCTGCACGACGCAGGGCTCTCCTTATGATCGAGTTAAGTTCCGCGTGCCTAGCGGCTTTTCCTTGGCTTTTGATGCAGCTCAGGGGGTGAAGGCCGTTACTCTCTACAGGCGTCCCACAGGCTGAGCAGGTGTATGGCTCGCATATGGGAGCTCCAATTCGGAGCGCTGTCACCATGCGGAAGGAGGTATTGTCCAGCATGGTGCCCAGCTGCGGCGAGGGTAGAGCCCTTAGGTATCCGCTACTAAAGGTGTCTCGGGCGGCTATAAAAACCGCTCTCTCCGTGGGGGATTGCATGCTATCGAGAAGATTTTGACCCACAATGTTGCACCTATAACCGTCAAGCGTATGCTGTGTAGGGCGCTCCTCCCAGGGACCAGGGCCTATGACGTTTCTTGCAGCTAGCTCGGCCTTGTCTTTCGTCACTTGTATTACATGACGAATATTAGGCTCGACGAGGGTCCCAGCGAGTTGTGCAAATTCTAGTAGCGAAGCCGCATAACATACGGGCGCAAGCTCCGTCACGGACCTGATGCCAAGCCCCCCTTCCCTAAGAGGAAGAGTTGCCCTTTGCCAGGTATGGTCAGTCAGAGTAACGTTAAGAACTTCACCTAGAATTTCCCTTGCGGTGTCGTCAAAGTCCTACAGGCCGGCCAGCTCGTTGCTCGCAGGGGAGGTCCGCAGGATGTAATTCAACCTTGGTGAGCCTAAGCTATATCTCCAGAGGCAAAGAGCTGCCTGCGGGTGCATTGCGATGAGGCGGGGTTAATTCCGCAAAAGTGCGTTGCGCTTAACTGTAATCGTCTCAAGAATTCTTCGAGCTCCAATCGGGGCACCTAGAATTTCCAGGTCCGCCTGATCAACTCTCTTCGATCCGTGCAAGATGTTTTCGATGGTTCTGAACATTTCGCCCTGCTCGTGGGAATCTCCGCCTACGACGATGATTTCGCATTTAAAAGGATTTAGTTCCAGTCCTCCTTCGTCTGCGGACCTTAACACCTTGAGAATGTCACCGACAACTGAGTTTACTGGGCCTCCCAAGGTGGCGTCGTCCAGATACCAAACGTTTAATGGACTTTCCATACGGGCCACTATCTCAGAGATTCCAATACTGAACAGAGCGGGGCCGAGCGGATCGCCCTGTTGTACACCGTTGGATGAAAGGAGAGGTTCCTTATCGGCTCAAGATAGTAGCGATGGCTTGCTGTAGCTCTGCAATGTAAATGGGAAGAGCTGGGGCACTTTCGATTTCACTTCATTGAGAATTACGTCGCGTCGGATGGTGTTAAAGGCATTTCGAGAATCGAGCTTTACCACCACACGTGGGGGACCGTCCGCCTCTATGAATCCTCGAACCGCGTGTGCTGCAGCCTCGGCCCCACCTTTTACTGAAACACCAACTTGCTTTGGCGTAACGGCACTACTAATTGCTCTTCGATTTACCACGATTGCAACTTTTGCAGCCAGTCTCCGCAAGGTGAGGCCGCATGCTATGGGCCTAATGGTGCCGTCTTTCTTTTTTAGTGCTGTCAGTTCGGCTCCGTAAAAAATCGGAAGGCAAAAAGATGGTAGTTTACCGTTCAAAGCCAAATTAACCAGGGAACACAATTCCGTCAATAATCTCTCGGAAGAGGGCACCATACAATCCAGCATATCGCGTAGGTGACGAGGCCGGAGTCCGTCAAGTCCAGGGCCGGATGCCAGCGCAAAAGATCGTACAGCGTCGGCTATTAGTTTCTCCTGCGCAACACATGTTTCCTGAGGATTCGGTGCTGGAAGATTATCGATACTTGCGCTGGTCGGCGGGGCGGGGTGCTTGTTTATGAGCTCCTGATAGGTATGGTCATCTGGTGGTGCAAAGGTGTCAACGGACAGGAGCGTGTAAGCCGCCGAACGGATATCTCCCTCTGCCAACTTGCGTTCTGCCATCGTGGCTCTGTGACGATCAAGGTGATGCTTTTTGGAATTCCGTATGTTGTCGCTGTGATGCTCTTCGACAACATTATCTAGCACCCTCCACTGAGACTCGGCAAGGTTTTTCCTAATAATTTGGCATAGTGTAATGTCTTTGCCTTTTCGCTCGGGAACTTTCAGCATGAGTAATGGCAGGGTGATTAGAGTGTGCCAAGAGGGGTAATCCTGCCTTAAGTTAAAATTAGCGAGGGCCTCTGCATACACCGCGGAACAAATTTCCCTGACTCCTCTAGGGATTATCCTCACTAGCCTGATGGTTTTGCAAGCATTGGACAGGGTTCGGATGAGGATCTTTGAGTGATTTGGTATGGTTGAAATCGGGTCGGCGTGATCTTGGGGTTCTGTGCTCCTTGCACTGTCAAAAGGAAGTCTGCTGGGTGGAGTATGGGCCCTATGCACACGGGTCTTATGCATGCGTAGGCCGCGGAGAGATTTCACTGCTTCTCTACAAATGTCGCAAATAAATAATTGTTGAGAAAGCATTGGCGGGTGATCGGGACTTGCGGGGGGTGGTTGAGTACTCATTACTTGGCTGCGGTCGCTTCTGAATTATCTTTATACAAGCCGGTCAAGATCGATGTGTCTCCCTTGTTACTTCCTTCAAAAACAGAGATCAAGAAAACTTTTCCTCCCTCTGATTCGAGGAACTCTAGCACCTTTGCAATGAGAGGGTTTTCTTTCAGCCATGAAGATAGTAGACCTTTGACGAGCTTCCAAATTTTTATAATGCCATCGACAATATAAGATGCTTGTGGCGGAGCAGGACATATTTCGTGCTTCTGCGGTAGAGTGCTGCTTTGCTGAGTTTTTGGTCTACTCAGAGTGGTGGCGGGCGACTTTTTAAGGGGAGTCGGCGGTGGAAGGTGGCAGAGTACCTTACCCTCTTTGTCACAGACTTATTTCGGGCTTGACTTTTTAGTAATGTCCGCGTATGACCTCCCAGGTTCCACTTGTGTTTCTACGCAACTCGTTGACGTATGCACCGGCGTGGAGAATGAAGGAAAGTCTTCCGCAATGTTCTCAAATCGGGTGGCGACTCTTGAATACAGTTTTTGCTTCTCTGCCTCTGCATAAACTCTTTTGACACCACATCTTCCATCGGTTGCTGCGTGAGGCTCATCACAATTCGCACATCGGGCTTTGCTTTGGCAGGCCCACATCTGATGACCCGGTTTACCGCGTTTTCTGCAGGTGGGATTACCCCTTTTTGTGCATTCAGATGACTTGTGTCCGAACTGATGACACGAAAGACATTGCAATAGTGAACCGGGACATAGGATAGCGTTGAACTTCTCATCAACTATTGTCACTTCGGCCAGGGGGGTTTTGTCGAATCTTATGCGTACACGGCTTGAGGGTTTCATTACTTTCACGTTCTCTTTATTTTTTCCCCAGGCCGGTAGTGGCGTACATCTCTCTGCAAACTTCTACTACCCCTTTATCCCGAAGACATTCTAATAAATCTTTCTCGGAAAATTGCGGGTTTACACCTGTGATTCGTCCCCACAACTCCAAGTTGTCGGCGACTAGACGTATAGGTAGACCACACACTACTTGCAGGGATCTGGCATGGTCAATCTGATTAGGCTGAGCTACACGGATTGCCAGTTTACCGTGATTGGTGATCCGTGCGTGGGCACCCGGAATAGTTTTTCTTATTTCTTCGTAAATCTTTAAAACACTTAAACCCTTTAAGGAATCTGGTGCGTCAGGGCATTCGAAAAATATCTCGAAAGCGCTGTTATCGGCGCCGCCCGGTGTGCTCTGTCCCATTGCCTTGGCCACTTTTTGTTGAGCAGCGCTGATGGCACGTTCGGCTCTTGTATTCACATATGTCCAGCCGGAGCTGTCAGTTGCACTGTTATTGTTATCAACGTTCGATTGCTCTCTGGGTGGAGGAGAATCAGCTGTCGTGGTGGGGTCTTCCCCCTCTCCACCTCGGTCGGTATCCATTAGCCCGTCCAAAATTTGTTCTCTACGGAGAGTTTGCTTAGCTGCCAGCGTAGCTTGCGCAGTTGGTCTTTGGGAACGATGACACTTCACAGAGCAGCGATGTTCGACGTCTGTCTCTGCTTTTCTACACGTAGCCCGCGGCGAGGGTGAACGCGTGCCGGCGGAACGTGGAAGTGGAGGCAACGTCGCGGGAGAGAGCAGCCGTGCACGTTCCGCGTCGTGTGGCTCTCTGTTCATAGGACTGGCCGATCGAGAACCACCACTAAAATGGAACACTTGGCCGTCCTGTTGTTGATCGGTCACGATTTTCTTTTTTTTATTCCGACACCGATGATTAGAGTCATCCGGCACAAAATCAAGTCACTAGAAGTATGCACTACCTTGAGGGCGACAATGTATAGGGATTTCAATTGTTAGCACTCACTTAAACACTTACTAAAGTCACAAATTCACGGAGCTCACACAGAACACGACCGCACTCGCCTGCACGTAGCAGACGAAAAAAAAATTATTATTATTATTATTATTATTATTATTATTATTATTATTCCTAAGCCGAGAGCACATCCACACCACCAAGCCATGGCTTCTATCCAGCCCTCGGCTAGCTCCACAATACAGAGGCAGGCCGAAAAGTGTATTCACAAAAACTCATTTTTAAATCTATGCTGTTCGTCCATTCATTAATGCAGTTACATCACTATTATTTGTAAACCAAACTGTTTGAATATTAAATAATGCGCATGTATCCCAGTTTCTGTGGGAAGTGCGACATTTGGCGCTACCATATAATTACTTGCGTGTACGTTAACTGTCGGGACCTCCCTAATAGAGTTGGCTACGTAATGTCAGACTACACGGTGTTATGATGTGGTTGTAGATACCAATTACACGGTGAATAAATAACGATTTAGTATAATTCACTAATGCATATCCCACACTATCGCAATATTTGCAAACTACACGTATGTGCCTGAATGCACTTTTATTCTCACAAAAATTACACTTTATATGTGAGTGGTTGCAGCAACAGTTGCCTTAGGTATGTTATAATCTTCGCCGACGTAGACTCAATCATTATTGATAAACTAAACGACCCTAAACGCCTAGAATAGTTTTCAAACAATTTAAGTCTGCAATCTAGTAAGGGAAACGTATCAACGTATAATTATAGCTGTTCCAACTATTCCTCATTTACACGTTAACGTACGTACGTCGGCCAGAAATCTCGATTTTCTCGTGTATACACTTGAAATAAGTACAGAGTCTGACATTCGATCTCGAATGTCCGAGGATTTGAAACTTGATCTCATCAAACTTCAGAGAATTGCTAACAAGCCACTACTAGACTAAAACTCCATCTTGCTCACATATCATTTTGCCGCAATTTGTGATCTACTGCGATCGCCTCGCTAAGCTCGAAGTTTCGATCTTATCTCTAACAATTTTGCAATTCAGCTTTCTCCGACATAGCTTCAAAGAAAGACGCCAAGCAGCTCCATTTTCTTCTCTTCTTCGAAAAGCGAACAACTAATTGAGAAGCTGAACAACCTACTCGAATTTCAGCACTTCCAGAAGTAGAATTTACTACTTTTCCTCTCACTACTACTACTATTACAATTTTTTTTTTGGTGAGAGCGAAAATGGCCTTACGCACACCCAAACCGGGTAGTGTGGGACTCGATGCCGATGTTGTTGGCATAATACCCACTAAAAACCTCTCACCTAAATGGGCTCAGGAAGAGGCGAGAAGCTGGAACCATTCTTTAATACTACTTTAACTTAACTAATTAACTTCTTACTACTACTACTATTACTGTATTTTTCGAAAGGAGATACGGAGGTGTGCATTTTCACACACCCAGATCACATAGCGTGAAACTCGATATTGATCTTACGTGGGCATAATACTCACTACTAAAAAAATCTCCATTAGCCATTACAACAACGAGTACTTGGTGGCAGTAGTGGTGCAGGGTAGGCATGTGCGTCATTAAGGCGTTCGCCCTACCGACCAGTCGTCTGCCGACGCAACCATCACCAGTCCACCACTCCACTACCGCTTGGTCCTTTCCAAAGGTTGAACGGCAACGATGAAAAGTCTTTCCGGATAATCTACTCCGGTGGCCCCGACTTGGACGGCGACGAAGAAGGCAAGATCCCGCCTGCTTTCTCACTTTATGTTCGCCGTGTCAGCTCCGTCTTCCTTCGGCGAGACGTACGTAGAAACGGCGTACTGGTGACGTGTCTGACGTTTGCTATCCTAGCCATCACCGCCTTTCAATGGCTTCCCTGGGACTGCAATAAAGTGTATATTGGCTGCGTATATATATATATATATATATATATGCAATACACAACTATAAACGGCTGTAATAGCTCTATATAGATATATATATATATATATATATATATATATATATATATATATATATATATATATATATATATATATAAAGCTATTACAGCCGTGTATGGTTTCGCTTCCTGCAGTGCAGAAAACGAGACAATCACCTCGCATGAACTTACACAATCTTTCCTCGTTGCGAAAGGCGGCAACCAGGTTTCAGTGTAACGGGATTGTTACCTGAGTGGCCAGTGTATGCCATCTGAGGAGATCGCAAGAGACCTGTCGCAGAGACCCATGTGTACACACCTCCATATCTCTCCTTAATTTCAGAACAATGCGTTCTTATCCCGAATTCTGTCGATGCATGTAGATAGACATTGCCTCAATCTTAAAATTACCTTATGGACGGAACTGAATTTAACAACCCTTTAGTTCTCGTGAAAAAAAACACCGCGGTAGCCTTACCTAAACCGAGCAAGATGGCTTAATGGCCAAAGTTTTGCCTTGCATTCGGGAAGCCTGGGTTCGAGACCCAGACCGGCCACTCCTAAATTGGTTTTCATGGTTCCCAATTTAAACAAGGTGAATGCCGGAACTGATGGAATAATCGACCATGACCAAAAAAACGGGGAGCACAGATGTCTTAATAAAAAGAGATGATGTATTACCATCCAACTTCATTAAGTTAAAAAAAACACAGCGCAAGTTCCGTATTATTAAAGCTCTATAATAACCAGTGGGCGACTTAGGATTTGTACACATACTAACATATGCAAAACATTTTTATCTCTAGCATAGTGAGCCACTCCAAAAACATCACTTATCCGGGTATACAGGACACGAATTCAGAAGCTATATTTTCACTTCGTGTACAAAACTTTGCCTAAGAACGAGGCATCGAACCTTTTCGGGGTCACTGACCAGATCATTGGTAGACGGCCCGCGGGTGCATAGCTACTAGACTCCAACAACACAGGAGGCACTTCACACGCTTTGACCTTGATCTGCTCGTGATAAAATAGAAACGTTATCTCTGAAAATACAGTTTCTTGGAAAATCTTGAAAAGTGTTCCATCGACAAGCAATAGCCTACGAGAAATGTAAAGGCCTCGTACTGAATACGCAGGTCTCCTTGTGAACATAGCTCTGAGTGCGTCATTCTGTAATATTTAGGCTTGCTGATCTCGACATATATTACGGCGTAACATTTAGGAACAATAATCTAGATGAAGCTGCTACTTCAGATGTTCTTAAGTTAAGAATATGGATCTCACCACCTGTCTCCGAATAAGTAAATAAGACTTTATAGAGGCAAGCTAGCACTTGTAACAGAAAAGAGTAGTTAAGCCAGTTGAAATTTGCCGCAACGTCCAGGCAAACGACAAATCAAGTCTTATTTGCTCCCCCGCAGTCGCTTACTCGCTGCCATAGGTGAGCCAAAGCGACATTTGTTGGCCGGCCCTTACCAAAGAGTCGTCCCTCACCAGCTTTTTAAACACCATGGAATGAATCTAGTCAACAACTGAAATGTGCTTATAGTTAAATGGCAGGTTTTACTATTTTTTTTTCTAAATAAGGGAAACACTACCGTGTCCTTCAGCCTAGATGGAAAAATACCAGTCGCAAAAACATTTCAGTAGCCATTCAATATATAGGGCTTCAAACCTCAGCAATTTTGTAGGCACCCCCATCTCGGACACTCGGACGACTCCAACACGCTCTTGGGCTCTCTAGAAGGAACAAGGTATACAGGCCACATTCATATTTTGTTGTAATTTTGTTGTAAACAATTTTGTAAAAAAAATTGGTAATTTGTTCATGCATTTAAAGTCAATAGTATATGTCGTTGTTAGATATTTTGTTGCCGAAGTATAACGATTCGAGTTGTGTATATCTCGTGCTGTTATGATGAAATAGCTTGGAATCCGCTGTCGTAACAGTACCCGTTGTAGAGATTGCGCAGTAACGCTGAGAACAGCAGCAATAGCAGCAGCAGCAACGCTGGCCGCATCAGTCGAAGAAGAAATTTTCCAATAATGACATGTGGTTGACACGGATTGCAGATCCGTGGCAATCCTTTCAATCGTTGTCGTTGCTCAGTGGCCAGCCCACCGGCTGGCTTCAATTGGCCTGGTTTTGTCGGTTCGGCATCGAGGGACACCGAATGCCACAGCTTCACTCACGTCACAATTTCCATCAGAGATGGACAAGAGCAGCAGAACAAACTTATATAGAGCAGCAGAGCTAACTTATATAGCTGTAACAGCCCAGCGTGTGCAGTCCAGTTCCTGATCCTATACTAGACTTCGAAACAGCAGAACATGACGGCATTGGCAGGCGGCTTGCGGCCCCTTTATCGAAAGGGCTCACGCGGTTGTTGTTGCTGCTGCTGCTGTTGTTGTTGTTGTTGTTGTTGTTGTTGTTGTTGTTGTTGTTTTGTTGTTGTTGTTGTTGTTGTTGTTGTTGTTGTTGTTGTTGTTGTTGCTGTTCCTGCTGCTGTTGTTGTTGTTGCTGCTGCTGCTGCTGTTGCTGTTGTTGTTGGTGGTGGTGGCGACTTTAACAAGTTGACAGCCCTTTGTTGACGTCCTCTACCTAGTGGTACGCTGGCAGCTCCTCTTATAGAATACAGAACACACAGCCACACACATACACGTAGCAGATAACGCTTTCGGGACTCGGGTTAAGTCAGCAAAATAGTCGTCTTCAGGCCACATCACGTTTGACCTCTTGTCAAGGTCACTCGCGCCGTCGCTATTGCCGGGTGTGATTCCCATGGGAAGACCTCGTTCTTTCCCTGAACACAGAGCGACCAACCCAACACTCTTGACGGAAGTCTTGTAAACAAGCTCTGACATCGTCGCGGCTTAGCCAGTTGTCATGTCGGGCGGTCAGTAATATGGTTTTTCTTTCAAGCTCCGTCTCTTTTGCACATAGTAGGCAGTCTCGGGTCCAGCTGTGAAAGTGTTTCTCCCGTGATGCCACAGAAGCGCAATCGTGCACCAATTGTTTCGCTCATTTTGTGTTGTATGTCTTTAACTGCGACTGCCACTAGCTGATCGTAGGTAATGCTAAAACCGTGCGGTGCTGAAGTGTTGTTTAATTGTCTAGCAAACTTGTTAAGTATAACGCTGACTTAGTTCGACGTATATGCTTTATCGTTGACGTGGAATCTATGGGCCGAATTGTCAACGGCCCAGAGATTCCATGTCAGCGAGGGAGCAAAAAAGATTACGTTAAAGCTAACTAACTGATAAGTAGATGTGCATTCAGCACACTTCCGTTATTACGTTTGTCAGAGATTTAATAAATGCATTATATCATTATAATTGTATTTACTTTTAAATTTGTTTGACAATTGCGAGATATAAACGTGTCAACAACGGATTTGAAGGCAGACCAAAGCTCTAGCCTATGGCACCGACTATAAATGGAGCAGTACCCCTTCCAACTACACGTGACAGCGTTGGCTATGAAATTTACCTTTGTAATCTCGTGGATAGACCTCGTTAAGATTTTTTTAAAAAGTATGACTGTGACCCCTTGATGATAGGGTCCGTTATTTCTGCAGCGACAGGATGTGGTTGGTTTAGCCTCTGAGAGCGTGATAGGTTAAATTGCGCTCATGCAATCCCAAAATCTTTCTGATTAAAAGAAAACAAGTTAAATCGCGCGCATACAATCAATACAACGTTAGTTTTTAATTAACGTGAGTAGTACAGAACAATGACTAAGCAAAACGAGTTTTTACCAGTAGTAGTGACCATATGGTAGCGAACATGACTAGCACCTGCGGTACCTACGAGGCACCGGGCGCCCCACGTTGTGAGGTTTCGGCCGTTCCGCTTCGGTTATGAGTTATATACATAGACAAGCTACCACGATTGAGATGCATATGGAATAGATACTTCGTTGAGCCGTGTGATAAAAAAAATTGTTGACATTGGGGGCAATGCTACATGCAGAGAGTGGAAGAGGCTAACGGGACAAAAAGGCATATAGTGTTACGTTTCGTTTTCATCGCTAAGCACATCGATTTCATCGTACATTCTGTTAGACTGAGAGATTTTGCGAGCAAAGTGACACACGCATCTGTAAGTAATGTGACAGCTTGTGTGCAACGTATCATAATAGTGAGGGCTACGCAGTCATCTTACTAGCAGGACTGGCACAACAATCTTACAGTGTTTGTAGTATATGTTTATACTTACCCACTGGCGTACCCGCAAGAATATATTTCGTGTTGCCTACAAGGTGTTTGTGTCTTTTTTTTTAAATCTAAGTTTGCATTCTATGTTATGAGTTTGGTCGTTTTTGGCTGTCTGCGTAGTAACTATATCTAGTTTTAGGCATTTCAATAGTACCAAAATGATAACTAAAATATATCAATACTATAATATAGAAATATTCTTTTAGACCCGCGACGCCTACCCACCGCAAGGTGCGTGCGATTACATTGAAAGAGAGGAGGGCCTACGACATTCTGTTACAGCAGCTCTGACTTCAGCACGGGTATGAACGTATGCAAATATGTACAGCATATGCAAAACAAACTGATACTGAGGCTTTAAGATAGACTACGTGACTGGCTGGCTGCATATGAGTACATATGCGCCCAAACGTACCATTTTGTTTACAATGAATGTATCATACGCTTCATGAGTTTTCAACAACTCCAATTTGTAAGGATGGTGGAAGAGGGATGAATCGAGAAAGCGGCGTCTATGGAGATAGAAAGATAAAGAGCGGACAAATCGAAATAATTAAACGAAGAAAATAAGCGCTTACACGGTGATGGTACGTTTTCTAACTATGTGCAATTTGCGGTATTGTACAAATGTTAGCAACAACAAATCAGCAGTGTTCAAAGGAGTGTTTCCGCCGCGACTCGCTCTGCTATAGCCTATGCGCTTCGGTATCCATCTTCGAAACGCTAGCTGAGAGAGACATTTCAAAGGGCAGGAATAAAATAAGAAAGAATAGAACAAATATTAGTAAAAGTGATGAAGAAAGACCAAAATAAAAGAAGGGGCGAAAAACAAATTGAAGCAAACAGAGAGTTGAAAAATATAGACAAAGAGAGGGAGAAGCATAAGACAGGGAGAACGAAAGGAAAAAAGTAATAGGAGGAGAGATACGCTGAGATAAAGCAAAGAATGATAAACAAAAGGGGGATAGGGCAAACGAAGGGAAAAGCAAATAAGACAAAACAAAACAGAGGATTTAGGGAAGAACAAGAACAACGATAATTGCAAGAAGGGAAGAATGAAAAAAAATAGACACAAGAGGAGCTGAATAATAATGATAATAATTTGGGATCTAGCCAGAAGCAGCATGATAGCAACGACGGGGACCAGCACGAGGGAAAATATCTGAGACAGCTTCTGTCTCTCGCGGCAATGGCGCTTCCCTTATCGGCGTCATGGGATGAGCAGCTAAATAGCACTTGTTTGAATAATTATAATATCAGCAAGGGAACCGAAGCATTTCTCAAAGATTTAAGTAAGCAAATTCAGGAGGTCACGAGATCAATTGTTAAAGCAAGCGTTGTCTTTGGTCGTTTACAGAGGGAACGCGGCATCTATTTTAGGCGCCATGAAGTAAAGTAATTACTTAAAAGATTTGCAATAGTACGTTCCGATCTCACAATCGTAACATTGTTTAATATGTAATAATAATAATAATAATAATAATAGTATTAATAATTATTCAAAAAGAGGAAACACACAGAGAAAGAAAAGAGGAAGCATAGAAACAGCAGCGGTGAGAGACGACCATTCGACAAACGGTTCCAAAATCGGTTTTCTACTATTGCTATATGTTTGCCGCCGTCGATGCTGTTCAGCCTCCAATTTTTTTCTTACTCTTACTATCTCTTTCTCTCTCTCTCTCTTTCGCACGCGCGGGCTCTCTCTGTTCTTCTGTCATCTGGCGCCTGGCTAATAAGTACTCCATGGGTACGCTATGGTGCTATATTCATCCTTCTGACCAGTGCCCTGCACGGCCGCCTGATGAATGAAGGCCACGAAAACAAAGCTTCTTTGTGCCCCCTTCCCTTCGCTCCACCTTCGCGGGCGCGGAATGACGGAACGGCGGAAAGACGGAATAAAACGGAATACGACGGACGGGCTCCGCTGGGAATTTCGAGGAAGGCTTCTGAACAGCTTGAGCTAGGCGGCGCTGCGCAGGCGTGACGCACAAAACCGAATGCCAAAGAAGCTATAGGCCGCAACAGCCAGCGAGCGCCGAATTACAGAGGGCGCGCTGTGAAATTTGAGTGGCGCCAGCTGAAACTGCTATGAAAGGGTGGCGGTGGGCGCTGTATGGCTAAAGTCCGTAGTGTGGCGCGGCAATCGTGCCAGCAGTAGTTGCGAGAACGTCAAATCCTCAAGTCAGTCCCGGGCCGGCGGAAGAGACGGTGGGGCGTTGCGCTAAGCCTACGTGAAGGAGTAATAAGAGGAATAATAAGTATGAAATTCAATCGGGTCTGTTCGTCTACTTCCTAGAATGGTCGATTTCGTTTGATGCGGCACAAGAACCCGTCTTGCCGCATTTCCAGTTAGCTACCTAGTTCAACTCTCATAGAGTGCAGGGCGCTTTAGTTGCTCGTAATTGAAGTCGGCTATCGTAGCATCCGACGTCGATATCCTAACTGGGAACTTATATAAAACAAAACTAGGATGCGCGGAATTATCTATTATGAGACGGAACCTTTGGGTCCCTGCGAGCGTGTGCACTGTTAGGGATGCCCAGTAATGGGGCAAGTCGTCTTCTTCGGAGGATTTCCCGGACCAAAGCCGTAATGCTCAGTGAGTCAGTATCTGTTGCGTTCCAAACGCAACAGCCCCAAATGCAAATGCTCTCGAACGCGCCTCACATTGGATCGTAAAACTCTCCTGAAAGTGTTTTTCAAGGCCTAGTGGCGACGGCGCGCAGTATAAATATGTAAGGAATTTCATCTGCACTATTATTCCGCGCTTGACACGCTTCTCAATGCAACGGCATCTTACAAGCGTGAACTTAAGTCACCTGCCCATCGGTTAATTTTGTTTTTACCGAAGTTTTTAACGATCTATGCCACTTCGTTGATCGTGGGATAAGACCGGCCGGCCTAGAGTGCGTGTACTGATCACTTGTTTTTACTGGGACTTTTTGGGAAAACACAATGCACATGCGTCTCTGACAGCTGTCAGCAACTATTGTGAGACTCACAAGTACACTAAACCGCACTATTACTTCTCTCGTCCGGGCTAGGAATTGTGTGGAATTTCTCCAACAGCATATAAATCACTTAGCAATATATAACTTCCCTAAGTTCGCTTCCATTCAGCCGGCAATTCTTGGGACTCTGTTGTTTTCCGACCGCTATATTATACACTCGACTGCAGGTTGCATTGCATCAACACCCGCGTCCCGTACGGTCAGGGCTGGCGTCGCTTTTGACTATGTTCGGGACGCGTGTCGGGTGAAGCTATTCGATCACGCCGAACAAATTCCACGTTCAAAGTTTTTTAGGAATCCTGTCCCGCTTTTTATAACGGGTTTTGACGCTCCTTAGATGAACTTCCCAGCCCCGGGTGCTCATCAAGGACAAATTCGTGTTCGGTCTCTCCGGGCCTCGGATGGCTTCGATGAAGTGTCAACAAATTGTATCGCCATTACTGGAAATTAAGTTTACCCGATAACAAAGCTGCCTAATTATGTAGCGCTGCAAGAACTGATTATATAAAGTAAAAGGGGCTCTTTGATAAACGGTTTTGGAGGTTTACGAATGACCAATAAACCAAATGCAAGCGACCAAAATACAATAATTCTGGTAACATCGTCGAGCTGCCATTTCAATTCACACTGGGGTCGGATTACACGGTCTGGAACGACGCCAACCATGGCCGTGTAGGGGTTTTTACGGGGCGTTGCCAAATGCGACCGTGGCCTGTAGCGTAATCTACATTGGCATTTTGCAACAGTGGGAACCGAGAATGTCACCGTGGCGTCACTCCGTTCGGTAGTTGATATTGGGTCAATGATTACTACTGGCATATACTTACTGGCAAGTATAAATGAGTAAGGACAATTATTTTCCACTTATTAGCATACACACTTCTAAAATTCTGGCAACCTTGACCCATTTATGGTAACATGTCTGGAGTCTGATTCACTTTAGAGTCCATAGAAAGTTTGTCTAGGTGTCTTCCTTGATGTAGCCGCTTCATTTAACTGTCTCAAACATTTTAATTTTCTTTAAATTCTAGATTGTCTTGGCTGCTCAGTAGGTGTAGTAGGTTGGATTTTGGTGTTATGTCTCAGATCGGATGCAGGCGGTTAAGTCGCCTTGAACCCTTATGGCTAGAGGTAGACATCGGAACACCGCAGGGGTTCGTTCTCGACTCTTTCATGTTTCTAGTCCCTCTTAGTTTTGGTCTACTAGAAATGGTGGAAGTAAAGAAGTCAGTCAACAATTTTTGACTAAGTTGGCTCAGCTTTTGTTGCTTTTAAGACCAACTTCATATTGTTTCGGTCACCACAAAGGGTGCTTTTTACGGGCGAGAACTTTCTACGAGAATGGCCGGTCGTTTTCTCCCATACCGCTATGCGTACTACATGAAAACATAAGTGGCAGCCCCTATATCGATCGCCTTGTACTGCATGGGAAGGTGAAATAGCATCCCTCGTCCAATCACACTGCGCCAAAATCCAGGACGAGCGGACTCGTCATGGATAGATTGATTATTCACTTTACATGCATACCCAAATACACAGGTCAGCTTTTTTACCCGGGGCGCTTAGAGCAGCAGCATATGCAGCAAAAATGCTGGGGCATCTAGGATTTCCTCAACAGTGCTTATAGCAGCATAATCGCTGACTCTTAGCGGTATGGTTTATCGCCTAAAGAGAATTCGATGAACAACAGGGATAGAATTCGCGACACCCCAGTAGATGACAATCACGATTAGCGCACTAGACCTCAGACCACGCCGCCATATAGAGGTCTTGCTCCTTGTCTGCTCAGTTTTGCCAGTTTTTTGCTACAGATGTCTCATATGGCAGCATCGCCTTATGAAACATTCAATGGGGCAAAACATCGCAGTACGCTGCTCTCCGAGCCATCTTTCCAGAAAATGGAGGCAATCAATCAGGGTCATTTTTATTTTATATAACATCTTCCCAAACAAATTGTACGCGTTGAGGGTCGCCTTCTTTCGGTATCTAAGATCTTGCATGGAAGCGTCCTCTGATTTATATGCGGTTTTCGCTGCTGCACATTCCCTCTTTTATTTTGTATTATGGACGTGCATATCTTTGTGTTTTCATATTGGGAAATTCACTGTGTACAGCTGTACAAATCGATCGTATCGTGTGTTTGGCAGAAAACTTGCAAATTAAATGTCCATTATTTTCGTACCAAAATGATGGTGCTGCGCTACGTAATTACCAAGTAACTAAGCTTTTTCGACAGCCATAGTTGTAATGTTTTACGTTGAAGCCTTCACGTTCCAAGCCGTAAAAGTTTGGTGAGACTTTTCGCCCTCTATTTCCATTGGGAAAACATACTTTCTTGTCGAGTTCTACCAAAACTCAATTTATTTACCTAATGTTTTGATACACCCCTCCTGAAGCAGGCCAAAATGCTAGCAAGCATGCATGCTTCAATTTACGATATGGCGGCAACTGTGTGACGCAGCACTATCACTTCGGTACGATGATGCGCATTAAATTTGCTATTACCTGAGTCTTTTGGGCCATTGCATTTGCTATTACCTGAGTCTTTTGAAAATTATTTTCTTGCCGAGTTGTATCAAATCTTAAAACAACGTACACATTATTATAATTGACCCTATATATATATATATATATATATATATATATATATATATATATATATATATATATATATATATATATATGTTGTAAAGCACAAGGCAATGTTAGCCCCATACCTCCTGAGCTAGCGAGACGACTGCTAGCTTCGCCACTAATTAGAGAAACTCAAAAAACACATACCGTTAAACGACTCGAAGTTACGCTGCCTCGCCTTGCTCTATTTATGTACTAATGCACATTCCTGCACAACTGTTGCTGTTTTGGTAGCAACGAGACTACATTATGGCGTACGAACGACTACGAGCTTAAGACGTTGTCAATCTTGGAAGCGGCGGCAATTAGTTTCACTAATTGTCGGTTTGCTGCTTGCTTGCCGGATACTTGGCTTTAGCGTAGGCATGGGCGGCAGGCGGAAGATGCCTCATGCAGTGGAGATGGATGTGAGCCAACTTGACGAATGTACTCGGTCCTGTGCATAGGCCTAACGCAACGTCGTAGGCGCGTTACCACCAGCTATTGCCGATCCCACAAATGAACCCAGCCGATCCGCTACATGAACCGGCCCCGGATGCCTGCGGCGACGTTGAATGGACACTTCGAGTCGAACTCCTGGGCTACCAGACCCGATCCTTGCATGTATCTGCTGACCGGTCCGGCGGCTAATTGAATTTGAGCGTTCTTGCGTTCAATAATTATTCTGCCAGCCCCGTGAAGTTTTCTTTTCTTCTTATTATTGCCTCACCTGTGCTCAGTTATGGACTAATGGACACGTTCGCAATTAGACGGACACACGACACGGAACGAGCGGATTTCTTTGTTGTCGTTTCAAACAGATGTCGGCGACGTAAATAGCCTTTGTGGGTTTTTAGTAGATGCGAACAATGCAAGCTTAGTGTTTACAATATGTGTAATTGTATGGCCACCAAGTACAATCTAGTTGCAATTACTCAACATTGAATTAGTTAAGCGTGTCGTGTTCCATATGTACGAGGTCATTATCATTATTAATTTATACAATAATACTAATATATCACTACTACCTATAGGATACATCCAACTTTTAATAAATATACCACTTACATTTTAACACTATGCCCCGTCCCGTGGACTCTTAATTCACATTTTTGCGGACTTTGACGTGTACCCTTCAAATAGAATTTTGACACATGTGCCCTATACATATATATATATATATATATATATATATATATATATATATATATATATATAGGTATTTCAAACACATGATCCGACGGTACGATGGCCTATCATTAGCTAACGAATATAAGCCGTACTAATTTGCTAATATTGCTTGCAACAATGTGCTTTAATGCTTTCGTCGACCGGCCGTTCGCACGGTCTGGGGGTCAACTATGCACCAGAGCGCAAAATATGAACGAACCATAGTATAGACAATATTAACATCAACAGCAGCAACATCAACTACAAAAGTCACAATAGCCACGACAACAGCAAAAACAATAGCAGCAACACCAACCACAACAACTACTACTACTAAAGTTTTCGGGCTGACCCTCAGCCAAGATTTAACGTCTACGTTTTTCACATTGCTTCATAGACGGCACCTCATAAATACACATGTACAACGGTGGGGCTCGAACCTATGTATCTCCTCCGGTTGCGAGGCGGAAATTTAAGCCACCACGTCACCGGGCTTGACTCGACACTACTACTACTACTACAAACAATGCTACCCTCCTCTTCTGGCGTCACCAGGCCGCGCTAGTGTCACGACCAGACACGGTGAATGCGAAAAGTGATACGCTTATTGTAGAAGCTAAGCGTCACGCTGTTGTCGGCCGGCGTCAAAGCAAGTATGCCTTCCGTACTTTTTTGCTTCGACTCTCGGCTGCGGAACAACGCGTTGATTTGCGACGCGACATCGCGCCTACGTCTGAATAAGCAAGGTAGTTCGCATAATCGCTGCTCCGTCTTCGTCGCAAGATACCACCCCTATCCTGCTTGTCAGGCACGCGTTGTCGACAGGTGATTTCACTACGACGCAAAGAAGATCCGAAGCGAGCAAAGAATGTTGCATCGGCAGAACGGGGCAACTTCTAGTCGAGGGCAGAACAGGAAATAACATCCATCACCAAAGCTAAACCTCTATACAAGTTCACCACCGCCGTCTTCGACAGACAAGATAGCACCGCACAGCGTCATCATTGGCATCACTATCAGCAGCAGCAGCCTTATTATATGGACTCCTTCATGAATTTCACTAACTTGGTGTAGGACAATGGAATCATATCAATGCAAATTTGGCGCTAATAGATGTGCACTGTATCGCTTTAATACTTGCCGAGATTCGGGTACCCTTAGCCAGCTACCCGGCTTTTGTCGGTATGCGCATAACCGTCTTATCACGATGTGCATTCAGTCGAGTAATGAAGCACGCCGCCAGGACAGAACGTCGTAGTCGTTGATCGGAAGTGGATTATTCAGCGAGCATTAAAGGTCCGGCTAGTTGTGCAAAACTTGCAGGACCCACCAACAGCAAGCAGCACATGTAGTGTCGGCTTACGCGTATGATCACGTCAATACTTTACGCTGACGTCGAGTTGGACGTCGCTTCTCTTTGAGGTGTAGCTTCGAGCGATCGCAGAGTGTTTGTTAAGTATAAGTGTAAGTGCTGTATGTGTGTGTGTGTAAGAGATGCCGGTGCGAACGGCCGGATCCGTTGCAACCAACCAAATATGCCCTAAGATCAGCGCTAATTAGGCAATATGTTCAATGACAAGCGTAGGGCAAACAATAATTTCAAATTAACTGCAAATGGCCATATACATTGCAGGCTCACTATTACCATGCATGCGTAGTGGAAGGATACTATGACAACGAAGCAAGTTGGCTTTCCATTAGCCCATAGTATTTCGTAGTATGTGACAGGCTCAGCTAGCGTTTAAAAGTTTGCGTCAAATTGGGCGATAAGCTCGGCCCGGTGACAGCCTATGAATCACAGTAAGTGTCAGGCGCGTACGCACTGATGAAAAACTTCGAAGGTAGGAATATGCGACTGAAGATATTGAGCTTTGGCTCTCGGATGAAGAAATACTACAGCCTAGTCCGTTTCCAAAGGCGTACCTAAGCTAGCGTTCGTCAATAGATCTGCCTATAAAGACACTGACTTAGGAACTATGCTAGGTATAGGGTAAATCGAGGTGTACCTAAACTTTTCGAGCTGACCCTCAGACAAGATTTAACGTCCGCGGGACTGTTTTTCGCATTGCTTCATAGACAGACCCTCATAAATTCAAATGTGCAACGATGGGGCTCGAAATCGCGCCGGTATGTGTCTGGTCCGGTTGCGAGACGCACGCGAATGCAGACTCAACATCTTGAGGTGAACCTGGGTACTTCTTGGTAATAATAGCCAATTATTTGCACTCTCAGCCCTGTCGAGCAGGTTTGTTTTTGACGTAAGGAAGAAACTTCGCTCTAACCCCACACAGAATGCATACGACAGCGTGCGTTAGGTGCATTGGAATATAATGGCGATGGTCGTCTATGAGTGCATAGGGCGTTCTTCCTGGAGGAAGATTTTGTAGCCCGTCTCGGACTGAAGAACACACATTTGTTTAAATTTTTGTATATACCGAATTAGGTATAGCTAAACATTTAAACTACATTCGATTTATTTCGTTCGTGAACTTTGTGGAACCAAGCTTCCGGTCGGAAAGAAAAAGAGAACGCAGCAAAAGAAACCAGAAGTGTTAAAAGGAGCCGCCCGATTGCGTTCCGGGAGATCCGCGAATTTATCTGCTTTGTTCCATGTTTGTCTGGCAGTAAGGGTCGCACGAATACAAAAACATGCAGACACATGAATATCCATAGTCCCGCAAAAAACTTATTTGCTCTTCCTGGTGCTGAACAGATGTTGTTGAAAGCATCCTATATCCGTAAAAAAAGCTGCAGTATATAGTGCGGTCTGCACAACAACGGTATCTAATAAAAAAGCATCTTTCTTTCTATATACAGGGTGTTACGTAAAAAGTTGTACTTCTTTCGAGGTTTGATAGAGCTCAGCAAGAAAATAATTTTTCCCAATGGGCGGAAGCCAAGAAAACGTTTTGTTTAGGAGTGAGGATGAAATTTAGAAAAGTCCTTATTCTGCCTTATTTTCTCCTACATAGTTGTACAAAATCTATGTTTGCGGGAGAACCAGTCAACGCATGAAGCAACCGATCATACCAGTGTGTTCGGCGGAAAATTTTGCATAATCTAAATGACACCTAACGCAAGCTAGCAAAAAGCAAATAGGTGGAATAAAAAAAATCATAAAAAGTCGATTTGTTGTTATAACTTACGTTGAAGCTTTCACGTGCAAAATCTAAAAATTTTGCCATTGCGCACAAATGACGAACACTCTCTGACGATAGCAAATTTAATGCCCGTCATTTTCGTACCAAAGTGATGGTGCTGCGTTACGTAGTTGCTGAGAAACTAGGCTTTTTCGACAGCCATATCAAAAGCAAAGGCATGCATACTTCCTAGCATCTTGACCTGCTTTACCACAGAAACCACTTGCGCACGTCCAGAAACACACCAGCATTTATTTATTATAAGAAGTGCTCGAAGTTCCGTCCGCCTACCACTAAACACGTTCTGTAGCGATTGCACAGGCTCTCTTGCACTCGTGTAAATATGTTAGGCATTGCCCTAACGGCGTCAGCAGCGTTGAATATACGGTCAACCAGATCTTCACGCGATTCAACGGGGGTTTCGTAGACAACACTCTTTAGGTAGCCCCACAAAAAAAGTCGAGGCTTGTTAAATCGGGGGAGCGAGGTGGCCAAGCTATAGACCCGCCTCGGCCGATCCACCGATTCTTGAATGCTTCGTTTAGGTATTCTCGAACCGTAGCAGAGTTGTGTGGCGGCATTTTCAGACGAAAGCTTTCCAGGATGCCTTCTAACAACTGGGTAACGTATGAATCAAAAACGCGCGATACGCAGCTGCATCTAATCTGGCGGAAACAAACACACCAGCATTTGTTTACGCTGAGCAGCCGGCTTTGTTTCGAAATTATTCGCCGTTCGCACAAGCTTCTATCGGAAATTTGCGCGGGCTTTGATTCGGAATTCGTCATTCGAGACGCCAAAACACCATAAGAAAAACCGCCAACGCCAAAAGCTATAAAACGAAGTGTCAGGTCTGCCTATCGCGCATTTTTGATTTATACGTTACCCCAGCTTTTGGAAAGCGTCCCGGAAAGCGTTCGTCTAAGAATGTGGTTCCAGCATGATGGTGCGCCGCCACACAACTCTGCTACGGTTCGAGAATGCCTAAACGAAGCATTCAAGAATCGGTGGATCGGCCGAGGCGGGTCTATAGCTTGGCCACCTCGCTCCCCCGATTTAACAAGCCTCGACTTTTTTTGTGGGGCTACCTAAAGAGTGTTGTCTACGAAACCCCCGTTGAATCGCGTGAAGATCTGGTTGACCGTATGTTCAACGCTGCTGACGCCGTTAGGGCAATGCCTAACATATTTACACGAGTGCAAGAGAGCCTGTGCAATCGCTACAGAACGTGTTTAGTGGTA
>QVRM01006955.1:110000-162500 GCA_003439945.1 Dermanyssus gallinae
GGCTGTGTTAATTGAAAAGTTTTCCTCCCTTCTTGCCCACACGAACACACATATACGCACTCATACATAAGTCTCTTACACATACTTCCACACAAACACCCACCAAACTCCGCTGGATGGTTGGCGTCGATGTATTTCATGCCAATGACAGCCAATGAAAAAGGGCCGGACCGAACTCGCGAGCTCAATAAAGTCGTCCTGCACAGGCAAAGCAGTGGAGTGTGACGCACCGCAAGCGAAGAACGCGACACGTCAATACGTGCCCCCAGTCCACGGTCCACACTCGCTTTGCCAACAGCTAAGCAGTTTTGAGGTGTCACTCTATATCGTGCACTATCGTGCATGAATGCTAACTAAAACAGGCCAGTGTCTCTAAGGCGTAGATGTTCGGTCAAAAAGCGTCGGCCGGAATAGTGGGGTGTACTGGCGTAAGCGAGCATAGTAGGCATTGTCGATATGTTTAGCTCTCTCTTTTGCTCGCTGTTCTCGTTGTCGTTGTTGTGGTATTTCTGGGCACGACTTACCCTTTGGCTTTCGAGGCCTTTCCCATTTCGTTCGCCGCCAGAGAGTGCGCCTTGGCCTGCGAATTATCGCTTGAAGTACAGGCGGCCCAACGGTTTGTCGAGAAGGCGGAGAAGATACGATGAAGTGTGGTGCCACCGCTGCGGCTACCACTATCGCCGTCGCCAATCGTCACAAGCCAAATTAGTTGGCAAGTACGTCAACAAAGACGACGATCATGGCAGCAACAACAACAACAACAAAAACTAGAACCTTCCCCGTTTCCAGCAGACGCCTTTGCCCCTTGGGAGGTTTCTACCGGGAGCGAACGGAAGGGTGATGAGGCGTCCCTGGTGCAAGCTCTAAATTTGCAACGACTGCTGACGCGAACACAGAAGCTATAGGAAACCAACTTAGGACAAAAGTTGGCGAGACGCCTCGCCCATAACAATTGACTTACGAGAGTAGAGGCGGCTGAAGCGGGGCCGGCAGTAGCGGTGAGAAGCCGATCGTCTACGATGAACCGGCGATAATTGAAGGCCTTAGTTTTCCAAATTGGAGTCTCGATGGCTTACGAGGCCTGACGTCGTATTTGTCGCGCGGGGTGCTCGAACACAACGCACAATTGCCTGTCGTACTTTAGGCAATAGCCATATGCTTCTAACATTGGCGGCTAATTGATTCGTCCAAGCATTGGCGATTGCGATGTAAAGTTATAATTAAAAATTGCACAGCAGTGCTGACCTTCCCTACTCAGAATGAAGCCTATTATTTGAACTTGAGTGCCTAAAGAGTAAACACAATAGCGTATTAAAAAAAAACCATATATATAAATATATATATATATATATATGTATATATATATATATATATATTTATTTATATATATTTACCAATATTATATTAAATTCCACCTTATTTTGGCTGAAACCAAAATGCACGTAACTCAATTACTGTATTCGCTTAGTATTTGCCCTCAGAGCGGAAGCATAGCAGACCTACATTTCCAACAGTTCTTGCCGCAACATAATGGCTGGCTCTTAACGGTATAAAAAAAAATATAAATATATACATATATACATGTATATATATGTATATATATGACAACTGCCACACGACAAATCTCCATAAGCAGTTCCTGAGGTTTTCACCACTTTCGAACATATGCTTTGCTTGTTAACGCGGAACTTGATGCGGATTCGCCGGACAATAAACGCCTCCACAAATCTGGCTGTCTGCAGCTGATGAATCGCTCTTCTAAGCAAAACAAACCGGAAGCTTTAGTAGTTTCGATCTAGTCGTAAAATTCGATGTATTAAAACATTCCCATCAATTCCCGCGTGATACTGAAGCTAGGCTGTCATAGGCCGATCTGTGCGGTTACTAAAACTGGCACCAAATGCATCAAACTCGGAGTACCAATGCGGTACATGGATTTCGGAACATGCCAGCTCACCTCAGACGAGGATTTAAACTTCTATTTCTAGTTATTCTATTCCAATTGATCGGCCTGTAAGTCACGATCGTTTCTAAAAACAGGAGATCGTTCCCCGCTGACTTCCGCTGAACGAACCGATTATTCAGTAAGCCATGTCTCACCTATCATTGCTACATCTATATCTACATATGTGTACATCTTTGGTATACCTTTGTAGAGTTTCCACAGCACCAGATTTTACAATATATCAAGCGTTGAAGTCAATACATCTCAACTAGTTCTGAATAGCATGTTGACCGCCACGGCAGGGTTTGGACAAAATATAAAGTAGAGGGTTAGGCCAGTTATGCTTTTGGATAACCTTCTAGCACCATACGCAGGTGACCACGAAAAGATAAAGCCGGGCTGCATTCTCCCAGAGCTCATCTTTAATTGGATTGTTGTAGTGTACGCCTGTAATTACCACGAAGAACTTGTAATAGCCGCTACGTAATTGGAGGCGTTTTACTGATACGGGATTAATATGGATATGTGTCTTGAGATGATTGTAGAGCTTCTCAAGAGGGAGACTGGAACATATGCTGGAAACGAGGATCCGCCGGGTGCTGATTCGAACTCTCACAATTGGCAGCGATTAGAATTCAGTATTAGCTGGAGTATTTTTGCGACTTACAGTAACAATTAATTTTTACTCAGCAACTGTGGGTCGTTTATATATAGCGCTCCTGGTCTTCACTTCGGGACGGGCACGTTATTGTTTTTTTAGCAATCTTTTGCTGTATATCTGTTTCAATCCGAACACAAGAAACGGGCCGATCATCGAAGCAAGTACGAGATTAATACGATCATTAAACTCGTTCAACGAGAGCTTCCTACAGGAATAAAGCATTCACTTAGGGCACTGAACACACTTAATCCTCGTGTAACGTAAGCGTATAATTATCGTATTATATTTTTAGCAAATAGTGCACAGTTTTTCTCGTATGGATCTATTGAAATCTGCGACTTTCCGCCTATTTTGTACGGGGCTGCGTAATTTTTGGCGGAGACCACTCCCTTAACCTGTTGAAAGAATTGTAGTGAACTAGCGTCCTAAGCAGACTTCCTAAGTGGATGTGCAAACAGCCCGAAAAATCGACCTCTTTTCCGTGCTGAAAGAGACCGACAACTTATTGCCATATTGTATTGCCCCTACCAACTTCATTCTCCACTGTGGATGTAACGACTGCATTGAGTTTAAAAAGAGAGACTTTCTCAGTCAGGTAGTATAGTTCTCCTCAGTAAGTTACGCAAGCAAAACAATGAGTAGCGACTAACCCACGTCACCACCATCCGTTCAGCGCCAGCTGCAAAAAGACAAACGACACTCGGGTTGCCCGCAAATAAGAATTAAATATGGGTGCCATCCCAGCGCAACACGTACACTATTTCTTGATGCACTTGAACGCCGACACGTCTGAGGGCTCTCAGAGGCAACTGAGACAGCTAGCTGCAAAGGCAATGTGTCGACGAGTCGCAGTTCTTTTTTGTAGGATTAAAATTGGCGCCTAGGAAATCGCCCGTAAGGACGCAATGCTAACTTCTGCTGCAACAACGAGCACTGGGCTATCGCTGCTACCACCGAGAACCAAAGCGAGCCCACAGCAGTCTCACAAACGAACGAGAGCACGGCCGACTACTTTCGTTCACGTGCACGGAGCCAAGGTTCCACAGAGCGTATCCACCACAGGACTACGTTAAAGCGCAGGAGCAACCACTAACGCCCGCAAGGAAGAAGCAAAGGCAACGGAAAGCCTAGGGAAAAGAATGACAAGCATTATTATACTTCTCCTCATCCACCAAGGCTTGACAATTTTTGGCATTTCCGTAAAGCCATAGCAGAGGCGTTTTTGCCATTATCCTTGATTCAGCTCTGCATCCGCTTATCGTTCTACATACTTACAAGTGGCCAGATAGGTGGGAGGCTTATGCCAAAGTATACACCGTCCTGAGGTGACGCGTCAAAACCTTGACGGCCTGACTGAACTGAGCCTCGCACACTCATTTTCCCTGATGAAGCGTCCTCTTACGGCCGTAGAAGCCGTGCACCTTGCTTTTCAAAGAGACTCTTAGCGCAAAGCAGTGTATTTCGCGTCGTTCGCTTTCCTAGAATCGCACAGTGCACATGAGTCACTGGTGTGGTTTCTTATTTTAACCATATAGCTTATCTCTTTTATGAATATCTTGCTTCTTCTTCCGCTGGTTGGTTCCATTAGTGATAGTTAGGGCCACGAGGGCTCCATGTCAGGACCGTCCGGTATGCCCGGCTGGCTCAAAAAGCTGGTGTCCGTTGAGCCATTGGCGCTTGTTTACTTTTGGGCCCTTTTTAAGTCCCGATGGCAGATCTTCCTTTCGGGAAACCATACTGATCATCTGATAAATCTTGGTTGATGTCGATATCCTCGTTTGATTTATTGTCCAGAACAATTTTAAAGATTTTTCCCAAGGTGTAGGAAAAGCATGTGAGCCTGCAGGTTGATAGACCTATCCTATTTCCAGGTTTAGCGATGAGGAGCAGACTCGCCTTTTTTCTTAGCCTCGAAAGCTTCTTTCTCTAAGCAGCCCGTTGGCAATCTAAAATACCTTCGACCACCGCGTGTCGGAACAGCTTGTCTTTGAAACAGCTTGACTACCGTAGGGGTATACCGTTTGGGCCAGGCGCCTTTTCGGACGCTAGTTGTTCTCCAGTCCCAGTCTCCAGTTAGGCCTCTTCTCGCTGTATCTCTTAAAAATATTCCTGGGCAACCGGCAACTTCTTGATGCCCGTCCAAGGCAGTATCGGATAATAAGCAGAGACTGTCTAGCGAGAGCTTCAACGAAGTTATCTGGAGCCAATAATAAGAATAAGTCAAGATCCATATACCAGTGTCCACGGCATCTATCAGTACCTTCCACGCTCGCACTTATGGAGATAAGTCCTCAGAGCCTTTTTTGTGTGACCTTATACTCGACCAATTGAAAGTCGGCTTGTCCTACGTCCGTCTCAGCTGGCTCCTCTCCCTCCGGCTTCTTCGACCTAGTCTCTCCCTCATGTAGGTTCTTTAGCGCCCTAATTCATAGTAGCGAACATCAGTCCTTTACACCAATCGACTACTTGGCTCTCCGTCAGCCGGCTACAGCCTTCGTCTAAATCAGCCCTCAGGATCTCCATGTCGAGCTTAGGCATCTGTCAGCGTTTATGCGTGGGCTTTGTGGGTGATTTAGCTATTTGGACCTCAAAACCAGTTATGTGCTTCTCCTCCTGCGCAATCTGCCGTTTTCTTGTCATGGAAAATACCGAGGTTCCCCTGGATAATTTTTAACATAAAGTTTAGGCTTCACTACGACTGTCCAAGAGCCAAGGGATCACAAACAGATGTTGTGCCCTTCTCTTTGTGCCTTTTTTTTATCCTCTGTTTCTTTTGTTTTTCCGCCTTCCTTTCAGAGTCTCTGTTCCCTTTGACACCTCCTCTGAGCCTGGTGTGGCCCGGTTCATTTTAGTTTGTTGAGATTTATTTTAGTTTCTTACGATTGTTGTTCCCTATAGACCTGTTTCCACTCTTAACGCCTATCGAGCTAGATGTCCAGCTTTCTCTACCCATTTTCACCGTAGGAGTTCCGCCAAAATTCTTGATTCAAAGTTCAACGATGCACTGCAAGTCAGGGCACCTAGTTGCTAACACAGAGCTAACTAATTCTAGGCTCGTACTAGAATCCTAAGATCTTTGCTACAGACCCACCAATATCCTAAGTATCACACTCACACTCTGGGTAAAAAGCTTTGCTTTGCATATTGAAGAAAGAGCTAGGAAAGCATTCGTTGCATCAATGACACATACAAGCCCACGAAAGATATGCATAGGGTTTAGGGACCTACAAAACCTATGTAATATAACGCTATACACGTACTGTAAATCTTATTTTTCTTCCTTGCTTTCTTGCTTCTCGTTTTCTGCATGTGACACCGTCGTTTTTGTGTGACACGTTCATCGAAGTCACACAAAAGCGCATTTTGCCATTGTCGTTTGCCACAGAAGACCCTGTCCTCTCTCTCTCTTTCTTTCGATATGCATTCATTCTTTCTGTTCATTGACCGCTCGTTCTGATCCAACCAACCATTCGACCGGTCAATGCTGGCTCTCTCGTAGTAACTGACGCACGTCCTGACGTGGTCCAAGAAGCCTCTATTCTTCGTTCGGCCGCATCGTAGGCAAAAATCGCCTCGCTAGCTTGCAACGCTTCCATCGTTATGGCCTACCGCCTTTCTGTGGCCACAGTCATCGAAGTCATGGTTTCCATCGTCATCATCATTGTGGTGGGTAGCCATTCAGGATTGAAAGGCGTCCTGACCGTTCTTATCGTTATCGCGGTTGTTGTTGCTGCCGTTGGGATTGCTGTTGTTGTTGCTACTGCCGTGCCTGTTGTTGTTACCGTTGTCGTCGTCTTTGTCGTCGCTACCGCCGCGTTAACCATGGTCGTTGTCGACACCAGCGTTGCGTGTCAACGTTAACATTGCAATACGCTGGCGTCCCCATTATCAACACCGCCGCGACCTTCACCACAACCATCCCCACCTCTACCACGAAAGAGACCATTGAATGAGTGCGCTTCTTAAGGGCTGAGTGAGTAGTGGCAATAGTGTAGCAGGCTTTGCTACGCAGGCAGCGCCAAGACGGCGTGACCAATCGGCCATTGATTCATTCAGCATCCTGTCTGTGCCGACAATGGGAATCTGCAGCACTGGCGATTGCCATGACGCGCTCGTCGTCAAGAGGCCACGCACTCTGGCCCCTGACACAAGGACGCACAGACATATCGACGAAACAATCAATAGATAGGGCAGAGTAAGCACTCTGTAGCCAGGGTGCTCCCGAAGGCCGCCGGAGAACCTCGCGCCTCGTCCATTTGGCTCTAACATATGAGCTAGCATGACGAAGGCCAGCGTTCTCGAGAGACGTCGAACAGCCTTTATTTGTGGCTCCCCCTTTCTTTTTTTTTTTGCGACAATGTTACAAAGGCAAGAGGACGACTTAGGGAGCGAGACAACAGAAGATGCGGATCTGCTATGTGGGCGGGATACTGGCCCAGCAGTATCCCGCCCACATAGCAGAAACGTTTTTCCAAATGAAACGTTTTTCCAAATGCAATGGCGACCGTTTGACAGTTTGAAAGCAACAACGGCGGCCGTGGTGACACCGTCTGCACCCGGCCGGCGCCATCACATTCTCTCGATACCATCTCCCTTTCGTCCTCCCCTCCGTTTTTCGTGCTCTGTGGTTCTTCATGCGTCAATTCCTTGTCTTCCCTTCCCCCCCCCCCCCCCTTCCTCTTCCTCGGTTTCTTCGGCTCCATTTCTTCCTGCGTGTTCCGGCTATGGCGGCTTCCTACTTTCCTCCCCTACACACAGGCCTTCACACAGCGGCGCTTAACTTTGCTCAAGCTGTCATAATTCTACTACCATATAGGAATATGGGCCTGGTTGTAACGTTATTTCCTGTTTTGTTTGCTGTTTCGTTTCTTCTGCGTGTATTCAGTTCAACGACAACGAACACACGGCAGAACATTTAAGTGATTATATATATATATATATATATATATATACTCAGTGAAAAAAATACAGTTACCTTTGTTTTATTTAATAGTTTTTCTGTTGAACTTTTGCCATATTACACACATTTATTACATTCAGTCGTGTAAAGACTGCAGTGATACATGCTTATGGAGTAACAGCGGAGACTTCCATCGACATTTAGGGTCTCGCATTGCTTTGAAACACGAGATCTCTATATTTGACACAACTACACCGCGAATAAATTATACAGTCACTAGCAAGATGCATGCCTTACCGAGTGAATTAAGCGGAATAACTACGTTTAAGCTTATTTTACGGCTCGACGGAGACAAAAGCAGACCAGAAGTTTTTTTCTGTGTTGGAACGATGGACTTAGGCTGGCGCCTTTGGAGCGACGGAAAGGTCCAAATCAAGGCTTTAAGAAGAGTTCCGGGCCTTCAAATGCCATTTTGGAAGAAAGCAAGCGTGCAATTCTGGAACAGGCGTCGAACTGTGCGCTCTCGATGAGGGCAACTGTGGCGGCAGCTGGTGTGCAAACGAACGTGTGAAATGTGCAAAGCCTCCTCAGGACGACACTTGGCTCACGAGAAAAATAACGCAAGAGAAAACCACAAATGATCGCTGACCGCTGAAAGCTCGTCTTGACTTCGCCCACGATACGATGTCATGGACCACTGAGTGCCCACGATACGATGTCATAGACTACTGAGTGGCACAGAGTGCTCTTTTCGGATAAAAGAAGTTCAACTTTGATGAACCGAATGGATTTAACTACTATTCCCACGATGTGCGCAAGGAAAAACGATACTTGTCACTTCACTTAGGTGGCGGTTTGGTGGTAATCTGGACCGCTGTCGGGTATCGTACAAAGTCCTCGATTGTGTTTTCAGATGGTCGTGTTAATTCGAGGCGCAATTGGGATCGACTCAGCGCATTTTGAGTTGATGGGAAGGCCAGACTTCGTTTTCCAACACGATAACGCTCCGATTCACATCGTCAAGCTGATCGGAAACTAGTTGGAACAACGTCTCATTGAGGTCCTACGCTGACCTGCAGTCTCACCTGATCTTAGTATCATCAAAAATGTGTGGAGCTGGCTTGCCCGAAGGTTAGCACCGATCAAAAACAATTTTTGAACCTTGTGAAGGCTTGGGGCGAGCTTTCATAAGACGTCATCCGAAGTTTGTTTAACGCTATACCTTACCACATTTTGAGGTCATCCGACATAACGGGATGTTCACTAACTAATAAATATAGTTGCTGCTTTTGTCTCCGTTGAGCCGTAAAATAAGCTTAAACGTCGTTATTACGCTTAATTAACCCGCTAAGATATGCATTTAGCTAGTGACTATATAATTTATTTGCGGCCCCAAATGTCGATGGAAGTCTCCGCTCTTACTCTAGGAGCATTGTAGTCTTTATACCGGCTGGATGTATAATATACCGATAAATGTGTGTAATGTGGTAAAAGTTAAACAAAAAAGTTTAAAATAAAAAAGTGACTGTATGTTTTGTGTATATATATATATATATATATATATATATATATATATATATATATATATATATATATATATATATATATATACAAATACGACCTTGCAATTTCGTGGCCGCCCAGACCCAGTCCTAGGTGCCGCGCAAATCACCAACACAACAGCGAGTGATAATTGCTGCGTGTCATACTGTGCACGCCATAATATTAATAATAATCATCATCATCATCATCTTACTAATAATTAATTGAGTGCCCATGTGGCGCATAATAAAGGAAACAAAACCTACGGATTCGTGAAAGAGGTTATCATTACAAGGAAGCATGGAAATCCTCGACCTTGCACTAGAGAGTTGCTAGCGCATTAAACAAACAACTTTATTACAACTTTTCATGATGAATATAGTATCATCTCTGATGATACTATATTCATCATGAACGCACAAATCAACAATAACCGTTGACTCTTCGTGACTACATATATGTATCTGGAAGGTGTCTCTATTTCAAAGTTTATGTACACGTTTTGAGTGTGGTGTCTAGTGAGAGAGAAATAATGGCATTAAAGTTCCCTTAACAAGGCCAACCAGTGGAACTGAAAATGTATGTTTAAGTTTTGCAAACTGTAACGAGACGGTGGATACATTATGTTTATAATGAATGAAACAGCATTTGAACAAACCGCCATTTGTATATGTGCTAAGTAGATCAAAGTTTGTAGCATCGCCTTTCAAAGATTGAAAAGTTCATTCCGACTACAGCGCTGGAACAGAGGTGCGAAGCAGATTTTTTTTTCCAAGCAAATCGTAGGGGTTAAAAGGCTGACTACATGAATGCAAAGGTATAAAACATACGATCGAAGCCTGCATCTCAACGTTTTGGAGGGCTGAATCAAACGCCCGCCGCTTATCTGCAAACGCTGCATAGATAATTTGATTTGCGCGGGCATGGCCTGGAGGATAGTACGCTAGTCATGGTTGTTATCGGTTTGATTACCGTTATCGATCGAATTTTCTTTAAGCAGTGCTGGGAATAGATAATAAATCATACCGCTAAGAGTCAGCGGCCATGCTGCCACAAGGTGCCACAATGTTTGTTGAGAAAATCCTAGATATCTAAGCATGTCCGCCCTCGGTGCATGGAAGATTGACAAACAAAGCACTCTGTAATGAAAGATACCTATTAAGCTGGTTGAAATTCGCCATTAGCGGAACCATTAACAGTCTTGACCATGAAGGCCGGGTCCTCATGGTTTCGCACACTGCACACTCACTGGACGGTTTACGAAATGGCAGAATCCCTCTATCCAACCGCAGATAAACATGCCGGGTGATAGACAGGGATAGAGCTGAGCCAAGGAGAACCGCATAGACGCCTCTCCCAGGCCTACGAAATAATTTCATTTTATATTTATTCACTCAGGCTGAGTAGCGATTATAACCACAAATACATCTCTTTAACAACTATGAGGACAGTGAGTCAAGACTATCACCGGGTGATCTGCATATGTATGGATACATACACATACATATACATATATAAACATATACATACACATACATATATATAAAATATATAAGCTACAAGGCCCCACAATGACGGGCTAATTCATTTAAAGATTGCACAAGATTGCATTTTGCGGCATGGTATCTTCGGCAGAGTTCACCGCAGCGGCGGCATACACAAGTCTCACATGGTTCATGGACTTCAGCGCGTTGACATAAAATGTGATGAAAGCCGTGTACTGCAAATCGTGTTATCACGTGCCTGTTGCTACGCTCTGGCCCCTTCCACTCCGCATTTCTCATCGCTCCGGTATTGAAGAACTCCGGGTCGAGTTCGGAAAATTTCGCCTCCCATTTTCTAATGCAGTCGTTAAAGGCTGTGGTTTGCGGGGGGTTATAACGGCCTTAGGTCTTCTATAAAAAGTGGACAGTCTGCTAATAAGAAGACGAGGCGGTTGCGCGTTGACGTATGAAGTCCCAGAGTCCGTTTCGGGAAAGCTGCTTTTATCTGATTCAGCTGGTCGAGGTTTCTGGGAGTCAGGTGCGCCCATATTAACTCCACTCCATATGAAGCCACGGGGGCGATCTTCAGGTCGAAAAGGCGAATGGCTGTGGCGAGGGACAGGCGGTGCGGGCTCCTGATGGATGATGCCGCTATAAGGGCTTTCCTGCATCTCTCCATAACATGCACCGAGAACCCTACTTCATTCGACATCATTATTAGTCCCAGATAAGGAAACTTATTGACGTAGGTGAGAGAAAAGCTACCGATATGAATAGAGTCGTCACGCGCGACCCTGCCTCTCTACGGAACTTTAGTGCCTCCGTCTTACGAAGATTAATTGTTAACCCCAACTCTGTAACGGCTGTGTTGAGCCTGGCCAGCGCTTGTTGGACCTGGAAACGGCTAGTTCCATATATGGCTAAATCGTCTGCATATAATAAAACCTTAACGAGATCTCTACACCCCCGAGATCGTTTTGGCAGGAAAGAGAAGTGGACTCAGATTGTCCCCCTGGGCAAACCCTGTTGTTTGCGAAAACGCCGGCAGTTCCAATACTCCATCGTCGATTGTCACCCAGTTTTCCTGTAAGATCTCTCTTATGAGGTTCAACATCGTCGAGGGAACGCCGACTTCTGCCAGAATGTTGAGCACACGGTCACGTGGAGCTGAGTCAAAGGCGGCTTTGAAGTCGACGAATACCGCGTATAGAGACTGCCCTGGTCGGGAGAGGGTTTCTTTGACGTCATCCAGGAGAATTCTGCACGCTGTTTGCGTGGAACGTCCCTTCCGAAATCCATGTTGTTCTTCGGGAATAACGTTCGTGGCCTCCAAGAAGGCGCTTAGTCTTTTCGTGATCAAGCACGACAGCAGCTTATAGCACACGCTCTTCTTTGCAATGCCTCTCCAGGCCGAGGAGTGGGAAGGGTCACCTTTGCCTTTTGGAATCACCAATAGGGTCGCATTTTTCCATTGTGTTGGGAGAAGCCCCGTGTTGAGGCATTCGTTGGACAATGCTGTCCAACACGGAGCGAGTACAAGC
This sequence comes from Dermanyssus gallinae, assembly GCA_003439945.1. NCBI lineage: Eukaryota > Metazoa > Arthropoda > Arachnida > Mesostigmata > Dermanyssidae > Dermanyssus > Dermanyssus gallinae. The sequence continues at coordinate 122,074 of QVRM01006955.1, forward strand.
GAGCTTCTAAGGTGCTCATTCCGAACGCCGTCCGGTCCTGATGCTTTGTTGTTGCGCAGCCCTTGAAGAGCCTGCAGAACTTCCATGACCGAGAGTCCTTCTCAAGTTCGTTCTGATGTCTTGTCGTTTCCTCGTCCCAAACAGCAGCGAACAATGGTTCGTTGAGTACAATGAGCTCGTCCTGCGTGTGTGAGGAGGATAGCCTCCTGTTGTTCGACATATAGTTTCTTCTGCTGAGTGTATGTCTTCCGGCAGATCGTTTGGAAAACATCAGCAAGCGGCTTAGCGGCAGGTTGCAGCTCTGACAACAAATGGAAGGTCTTCTGTGTCGCTCGAGCAACGTGACAGTTGTGGTTGAACCAAGGGCGATGTTTCTTTTTCCTGAGGGAGCAGGTAGACGAATGAAGGATCTCCACGAGGCGATCAGCATACTGCTCGACGACAATGGTATCAGGAATCGACAGGACCTCATGCGAACGTTCCAGTAGAGCCGCAACGTCCAGATTGCAGGCCCGAGGCATTCGTCTGGGGGCTTTCGACGTGTCGTCATGTACCTTGAAGTCACGCAGGCTGCTAGCGACGCCTGTGCATTATGCATTCCCAAACCCCTCCATAAGAAATAAAAGTACCAAAAGCCGTTGGAGCGGCTGTAATTTTTAGACTGTCTGTACCTGTGAATACCTGGATACGACAATTCAATCGTGTCAGTCGATCAGCAGCTGTTTGAGATGAATGACGCAGACGTACAAAATGTCTTATAGGCTTTGAGCGCTTTGCTAAAACTCGGTGGCGCACGTAACTTATCCCATGGGGTGGCCATGTTCTGGTGACTAAGATTTATTATCGAACTAAAAACTAGTTGTAACTGTTCTTCTTGTTGCTCTTCCGCTAAAGATCGCATAGCGTAGTATACAAACCTGCTGAGAAATAACCGTAACGCCGATGTGTGCTAATTTCGTTGTACAGATGAATTGTAGTAAAATTATTTCTGTCTGCGAAAACCTCGGGTCAGACACCCAATGCATTTGTTGGGTTGCTTTGTTAATTCGAATGGTGGATTTGAAGTTGAGTTTCAATTCCACCTTTCAAGAGACTGGATTCTGCCCAGCCTCTTGAGAGGCGGAAGGATATCTTCCAAAGGATATATTACATTTGTCTTGGTTGTTGTCCACATGCGCGCTGTTGCGGCAATTGCCAGTGCACCTGCCTAGGTTTTAGTATAGATGTGAAATTTGGCATGATGTGGACAAAACTAATCTGACGTTAGATACAATGTGTAGTTTAGGTCTGTGAATTAATGTGAGAGAAGAATTTCAGCATTCTGTCTTAGTTATGCGGTTGTCACTGCGTCGACGTTGCTGACGTGTTATCACACGATACATGATTTGCAGAATAAAGTGGCTGACCATTTGACTCCGACCATCGTAATAAACCGCGTAGTCGATAGCCTTAGCGAATTCGCGGCGGCTGCCATTTGTTGACACCGCTTTGGTTGTCTCCTTTTGAGTTAATTAAAGCCGGAGGGTGTTGAGTTGCACTCAATGTCAGCAGACGTTTTCCAAACTACTGGGCGGTTATGCAGCTAGGCAGACGTAATCGAAACGGCTTTCGGGTTTATTGCGTGCCGTCACACGACGCATGCCGGTAACGTTCAGGAAAACAAGTTCTGATGAACTGCTCGGGGCAACGGACACAATCGGTCAAAGAGTTATCCCTCAAATGAAGGCAGCGCTGAAAACATGCAAACAAAAACCGAAAAACATAGCCTTAGAGGAGAAAGGTTAGAGGAAAAATATATTTCGTTTTTTAATCAAAGGCAAGTATATATATATATATATATATATATATATATATATATATATATAAGTGCTGTGTTGTGTCGCCTGATTTGTCTTTATAATCAATTTATCTTCGTCAACCCTTTTAAGCTATCGTTACCAGAGCTGACTAATGGTAACATGTGTAACATTGAAAATGTTGAATTTATAGACTGAAACCAACAAAAATTTGAATTTTGGCGCCGGCCTGTCCGGCGCGTAAGACATTGACAATACGTGAAAGACGCATCATGCCGTGCCATATTTCATTCTTCATGCTTTACTGAAGATTCGTTTATATCTGCTACCCACCAACCGGATAAGCGAAATATAAGTATTTGTGATTAAATCGAGAAGCGCGACAATTTTTACAAAACACCCCATATATATATATAATATATATATATATATATATATATATAATATACAGGGTATTACAGGAATATTTAATCAACGATATATGGAATTGTAGAGCTCATTAAGGCAAATATTTTTTCCAATGGAACATGGTCTTTAAGAGGCCCTGTTTCCGAATGAGAGTTAAATTACTACAATTTGTGACATTGGTGTCTTTGCCCGACATAGGAGCATAAAATGTGCTGTTGCGAGACAACCAGGTTTTCTAGACAGAGGCTAAAGACGCCGCCGTGTTCGTAAGAAAATTCTGCTTCTTTCGAAGAACTCATAAGGCCGGTTAGAAGATGCTACATGGTCGCTTAGAAGAGAATTCGCCAAAATGAAGTTATTTTATTAACCTTCACGCCCAATACCTCAAAATCATTACCTTACGACCACTTACAGCGCTCTAAACTAACACATTCAGGCAAATGCGCATTTCATGACGATCACGTTGGTGCCAAATCTATGTCAATGCGAGCTGTGATTGCGGAGTAATTACGATTTTTCGGCGAACATGTCGAGATTAGGTGCATGAAAATGACGCGCTGCGGCTGTCGCGCGACACGTTGGCGGTAGTGAACGTCGCCACACAGTCATTTTTCATGCACTTAATCTGGACATCCCACCGAAAAATCGTAATTACTCTGCAACCACAGCTCGCATTGCCATAAGTTTGGTTCCAAAATAATCGTCATGAAATGCGCATTTGCTGAATATGTTAGCTTTGAACACGTGGGTGGTCGTAGGGTTATGATTCTGAAGTATTTGGCGTGAAAGCTAATAAAAAACTTCATTTTTGACGAATTCTCTTCTAAACGACCGTGTCGCATCTTCTGACCGGCCTTGTATATTCTTCTTCGGAAGAAGCAGAATTTTCTCACGAACACGACAGTGTGCTTAGTTTCTGTATAGAGGGACTGGTTGTCTCGCAACAGCACATTTTATGCTCCTATGTCGGGCAAAAACACCAATGTCACAAATTGTAGTAATTTAACTCTCATTCCAAAACAGAGCCTCTTAGAGACCATGTTCCATTGGAAAAAATATTTGCCTTAACGAGCTCTACAATTCCATATATCGTTGATCAAATATGCCTGTAATACCCTGTATATATATATATATAGATTGACACTTGTATTTATTTGTAAATAAATAAAAAAAATTACCTGTGGAAATTATTTATGGAAAAACACATCTGGAAGATGCCCTCTTCGGCTTTTCTGGCACGTTCGCATTATTCTTGCAAAATGTTTATTACAGGTTTGCATAATTGTGCGTGGATCTTAGTGATACAGTGTTTAATCTTGTTCTTCAAAGCTTGAAAAGCGCGAAATTGCGCGATCTAGACGGGTAATTCTGCGCGATCTCGGACATTTCGTAGACGCTCTATATACCGTCTGTACCGCGGCGACCAGATCTGTGATCCGTACATGATAACTGGTCGAACCAGTTTGTTCTATAGGTCAAGGGCGGTGCATGTGAGAGTGCCCAACGACCGCTCCAAAACTGTATGACTGGATCTGTTCCCTCAAACAGAGCATATGAGGCGCCCAACCTGTGCTTGCCCACGGGGATGAACTCTCAATGGAGGAGATTTTCCGTGCCTTTTGTACACTCCATCATTTTGAGCAATTGGAAGTGATAAAGTCTTCTAGACTGAAAAATTTGACATTTCGGGCATTTGCACTATCAAAATCGTGACCTTTTATGGTACCTCCAGCCCAAATTCCGCCCAAATTTGTTGTTGTTGTTGTTGTGTTTCAACTACTCCATTGGCGTACTCTCCTCGCTGAACATGGTCGTGGGAGCTGGTCTAGTTAGCTGGATTTTGTAGGTATGAAGATGCACATACTTTGTGAGAATCCGCTGCAAAATATGAGATGGTTCGTTTTTGAGTACGATAAGCTGAATGAATGCTCGCGGACTAGCGGCCACATTCTAATAAAGGGTAGTGATGTTTTCTGCTCAACGACCTGAGCGACCATGCGTGGATGGCTTGGCATTAATAATCGACCCAGTCAAATTCTTCGATTACTCTACTATTCACTTAATACACTTAGATCAATTTTTGTACACAAAATCTTTAAATTGTGGCAGTCACACATACACGCACAAACATATATATATATATATATATATATATATATATATATATATACGTATTGTAATCATTTCCTGCAGGGCCCCTATTTCGTTTTTACGATCCACACGATCGTCGCTGTCGCTTCTTACTGTGCTAGTTACTACCCGGTGTAAGTCTATAGAAAGGCGGTCATTGCCTATGAATAGATAGCAGTACCATTAACGGTAGCCAAGGTACTTAAAGCGGTAGTAGTTAGACTGGTGGTAAAACTGTCTGTACCTGGAAATGGCAATCCAATCGTATCTGCCTGCAAGCAGCTGTTAAAGGAATGACGTACAAAATGCATGGCTTGATCTCCGTTGCTAGAGCTTTGTGGGTCATCTGACTTACCCTATGCCCACCCCATAATGACTATGATTGATTATTGGTGTAAACTAGTTCCATCTGTTAGCGTTGCTGCTTCTCCTCTAGGTATCGTATACTGTAGTGTACAAAGGTAGTGAGGAAAACTACAACACCGATGTATTTTGAGTTTGTTGCAGGAATGAATTGTAGTAAACGCATTCCTACCTGCAACGAACCCTGGCCAGATGCTCGAGAAATTATGTTTTGTTGAAGGTGGAATTGAAGGTGCTAAAGCATGGACAAGAATAGGACGCTTTAGTTTGTATTCGTTACTTGGTCAGCACTGTGTATGTCTCTGTAGGTTTACAGCAGCACAATTTGCATGACGTGAAAATATTTTTTGGAAAATCTGCAGATTGCAAATATTACGCACAAATCGCCCTCTACTGTAAACTTCTGGTTTGCATTGGCGATTATGCGGTTGTACCCGCAAACTGTTATTTCATTCTAGCTAGAAAATTCGAGCTTTTTTTCGTAGGGTGAACAAGTCGGTTTGACTATTCTTAGAACTGCCCCTTGATGTCCACTCTGCCTTTCCGAGAAGTCGCATCGAAATTTAATACGTGTGTCTTTCTTTGCAGGTTTAGGAAAACATCGCAATATTGGATACAGAGTATGGACGGTAACAAAGGCGTTACGTTATCTGTCAATTCTGTTTATTTTACACAAACTGAGTACAATATACACTTCATAAGCATGCTGTTATAATCCTTTATCTTCTGCACGCTAAATAATGCAACGATTCATGTTCCAGTGCTGCGTACTCCACTTTATAGTGATGGGACATCTTCGGACATCTCCAGAATCAACCGGTAGGTGCACAACTCGTGAAGGGCGGCGGAAGCGACCCCAATTCCGCGTCTGCATTTCCACGTTGAACTTCTATGAAGATACGCTGCAACAGGTGCTCCCGGGCTTGCGCATCCTTTGTTACGAAAATAACCCTCTTTCCGTACTCCTTGAGGAACTTGACGGTCTTTTCACACATTGGCTCGTTTCAGTAGCTATCAGCTGAATTATGTATTGCGGCGACAGCCTCCTGTACTTCGACAAATTACAATTTTCAGCAAGAGGTTGATCAATTCCCACATTGAAGTCTCCGCCGACGTTAGCTGACGTGGCCAGGGTTAACCCTGAAACTCCAAAGCTTACCGTCTCAACAACCTCCGCGAAGGTACTATTTTAGTTGCTTATGCGTAGAAATAATTGTCATCGTGGTAATTAATAGCGCGATGTTAAAGAAATGTCTATAAATCATCATGGCATTTGTTAAATGAAATATGGTGGACAAAAGCGCCATTAATTTTGTAATACATTTTGTATAATAATCTGTAAATTTATATATTAAAAAAATAATATGTAAATTCATATATGGATAGAGCAAGAAAGTAAAGCAAAAAGAAGAAGTACTTTCAGCTTCTGTGCTAAGTATCCGATGTCACTACAGAGTAAGCTGTGCTCAATGATATGCGCCTTTTTGTAATTGTAAATTTCTATATATATACAAATATTTTTTTCTTCTCTTGAACAAAACAAAATTAGAGCCGCCACCTACCTTTAAAGAAGCAAGAAGCATGTTTTTTTATTTGCAAAAGCATGTGGGGAATCTATTTAATTGTCGTCACAGGTATTCCCTGTTTAACGGTCTCGTGACGATCATGAATTAGGCATTTGTTACACGTTTCATAGATGTCTCTGTTTTGGATCGCATCCTAATATTCACGGTCCAAAATGCGATCTCCTGCTTAGCTAAACAGTTTCTGAGGCTTAAATAATCTGAGGCCTGATACCAGGAACAAGCGCGAAAGTAGTTATCACCGTGTTTCTTTGCCAGATCATTATTTTCCCAATACTCGGACGGGTTACATGGGAACACCCGTTGGCCTTGTGAAATAAATAACTGACTTTCATGAGTTACAGATGAGTTAGAATCGATTTTATTGACGTTCGCACGACGAGCGCCAGGACGGACACTGTCTTTGAATTAAGCAATATAATTTTATACAATCAACGCGCATGTTCACACGCACATCTTGTCTGGCAGGTTTTTCAGATAGGCAACAAAAACGAAGAAAGTCAGATTTTACCGAAACATTTGCACATACTTATCTCGCAGACATATACAGATGTCCGGAAACTTGAAGCATGGTCTCTGAGAAAGAAGTCTTGTTTAGGAGTGAGAGTGGAATTGCTAAAATCTGGAGTTGTTGCCCAGCATAGGAGCACAAAATGTGTAATTGAAGGACAACCTCCTGCACAGAAACTAAGCACATTGTCGCGAAAATTCTGCTTACTCTGAAAAATATACAGCGCTTGCCAGAAGATGCGACATGGTCGTCTAGAAGAGAATTTGCAAGAAATAAAGCTATTTTATTAGCCTTCACGCCAAATACCTCAAAATTATAACACTAACCATGCGCTCAAAACTAACACATTCAGGCAGATGCGAATTTCATGGCGATCATGTTTGCAATGCGAGCCAATAACTATATTTAATGAAAGCCAATAGATAGAGCTAATAAAAGTACTTAATTATTTGCGATTTAGCTCTTAAACGACCATGTCACATGGGTTGGTCGGCGTTACATGTTTCTCAGAAGAAGCAGAATTTTCAGGAACACGACGATGTGCTTAGTGTCTGTATAGGAGAACTAACTGTCTCGCTGTTGCACATTTTGTGCTCCTATATCGGGCAACAATACCAGTGTCAGAGATTCTCGTAATTTTACTCTCGAAACAAGCCTTCTTAGGTACCATAATTTATTCTAAAAAAAGATTTGCTTTAACAAGCTCTACACTCTCCTATATCATTTTTAAAAAAAATTTCGGACTCCCTGTACAAGCGAGCCTCAATACATTCAAGTATAATTTTGTAGATTACAAATATCATTCAATAATTATTTTTTTTTATCATATTAAAAAGTGATAAAATATCATATTAAAAATGGCAAATAATTACTAAGGTAACTTATTTGGAACGATTGCTCGATATACATACGGTTTCGGAATAACGAGGCTGAATTTAGCTTGACCATCATGATTAACCTTAGCGGAAGCAGGGTAAGCCTTACCGGATGTTCAGCTGCTGTATTTTGTTTGTCTCCTGTTAATGAAATTAATGCCGACGGGCATTGAGTTGCAGTCAATGCCGGCTGGCTTTTGTCTCTAAGTTAGACTGGACGCCTAGGCAGACGTAATCGAAACGGCCTTGGGGTTTATTTCGTGCGACGTAGTCACTTGATGCCCGATACCGGTCGCGTTCAGGAAAAATCGGACAAACTCCTAGGCACAACGGAAGCAGTCAGTCATGCAAAAGAGTTAGCTAACAACAAATGAAGGCGGCTGAAAACAAGCAAACAAAAACTAAACAGAACAAGCAGTGCGAGGCTTAGACGAAACTAGAATGAAGGCGTGCATGCAGAACGACAGCCCTCGGATGAAGACGCCGAATGTGGTGTGCAGTAATATAATACATCAACACATACAAAGTCATTTGGCTGCTATAAAACCTTATTTGGGACCCAAATAAACCTTATTTGGGACCAAACACTCACGGCAGTTATGAAGGACGTAGACAAACACGCAGTTGCAGGTTGGAAATAATATATATATATACAAAACGTTACAAAAACAATATATATATATATATACAAAAAGTTACAAAAAAACTATATATATATATATTTAGGTAGAGCTCTCAAGCTCAAAAAAGTTCGCAGACTTGCGAAACGCTAGCCACTGTATAACGAAACTACGATTTCCATTTTGTTGAACTAGCCTCACTTCAAAACGATTGATGCTCTGACATCGCCAAAGCCCAGTGATTGTTTACGTTGCCAACATTTTATGGTACCAGTTATCCTGCTACAAGCATGAGTAATACAAATTGCGGTTGCTACCCTATGTAAGTATATTTATTGATTAAACACTATGAAGTCGAAGATACAGAGCAGTGAAAATGCTATATAACTCCAGTTGCATGGGTCGTAGAATCGGTCTCGACATGAGGCATATTGAATAGAGGTCGAAAACTCTTTTAATGTGATCCAAAAATGCATGGCAAAAGTACTTTAATTATTTACTCTTATACGAAAACCTCCCGGGTATTCTCGCAAAGGATCGGTGTGAGCTCTATTTCCTGGGAACAACGGTGCTTTCTAGCTACAGTCTGGTCGTCTGTCCGAGGAACAGGTGTGCAGACAGAAGATGTGGGTATAACTCCGCTCAGGTTGCCCACTTAGCCCATTTGTCGGCTCGCGAGTCAGACACCGATGATATCAGACTTAACGATCGCATCCGAGGCCGCCGGGGCATGACGGGGCGGGGTGTTCTCGTCTGAGTTCGTCGGTAGCCGTCTGACTGACGAGAAATTTTGCGTCGCCCTTCGACCTCAAACTTGGAATATCGATGCTAGAGAAAGAAAAGGAGCGTCAATGCGGTGGAAGAGTGGACGAGCGTGAGCTACATCGGCTCAGCTGTGCTCTGTTTTGGGACGACAGACCCATAAATCACGAACAAGCGTTAGCGAAATCTGCCCACGGACTTACAAAGGCTCTCCGAAATGTCATAAGCGGCGTCCTCGGACGCGCATTTCGACGGCTACCGCGTCCTATTAAAGCTAGGTGGACTGCGATAAAGGACAAGCGATTCCTAGCCAGCTTAACTCATCAAGACTGGGACCTAAACGTTGCTGTTGGCCTGGTGCGTCACAGTTTCAAACACCGTACGTGTTCCTTAGGTGCCGTGGATGGACGACTTTGGGCATTGGCTATATCATCCGTCTGTCGAAAATGCACTTTTTATTATAAGTGCATCTAAAGCAGAATCACGTCATTATGGCACTTAAACAACTTGAAGAATTTAAATTTACACCAACACGCTTGGCAAGGAGCTCTTCGAAGCCACCTTAAGGCCACGTTGTACTGCATTCCTTCGGCGACGGAGGTGACGCCAAGTTGACGCTAGCAGTGTATCAATCCACAAACAGTGTTCATAATTAGAAAAATATCATGAATTCGTTTTTATATGCAATTGTTTAAGACAAAGTCTCATTAAATAGAGAAGGCAATGGAAGATTTATCAAGCCTGCTACACCGCCAAGAGTCAAGTCCTCGGGTTTTTGCGCCAAGCGAAGCAAGATAACGATTCTTACTGAAAGCCAGGCGCAGAACGGACCTCTTTAATTGTAGAAATACTTTTATAGGAGCCTGGTACAAACAAAGAAGAGAACATGCGGAGCGGGAGGAATGGCGGCTGGTCGACAAAGCAGAACGAGGGCTCTCAGCTTAGATATTGTGCGACTCGTGAGGCGGTGAACCAGTGACGAAACAGGTTGAGAGTCACCTAAGTAGTCTTCCATTCAATCGTTACGCTGCCGCCCTGTCTCCAACTGTGCAACATCCGCCTACGCTGGGGCAGCACAACAAAGATCTGCGTTTTGAGGGTAAAATGTGCGCCAGGTCCTATGGTCATTGTCAAAGAGAAGGTTCGCAGAGCCCATTCAGGTCCACTATGAGCACCGGATCTTGTCACCCTTTCTCTCTCGCACTTTTTCTCTCTCTATATATATATATCTCTTCATGTTGTAACTCTATGCGAGTTCGTTAATGGATTTACAAAGCTAGAACAAATGCCGTATAATAGCGATTATACGGCGGAGGCTGTTCAATAAAGGAAGGTTATGACAAACAGAATCTAAATCTCTATCGCAGAATGGCGCCAAAGCGCACACTAAAGAAAATTTAGTATTAGGCACGTGGCTGAGTAGGCTCTTATATAAGATCATTTTTAGATTAGGAAAGGTTGAGGAACCTATGATGTAATCTGCATTCACCAGACAAAATATGAGCGAGCTGTGGCACAGCCGTAAATCTGTAGGTCTTTAGATCTTTATTGACTGCGTCAAAGCCTTTGACAAAGCCCTTTGTCATCCGCTGGTTAAATCACTCCAACGGGCATGTAAAGGTAACCCCGGCGGCGACCCGGAAGAGTCGCGAGGATACTGTATAAAAGCCAATCGGATGTTAAGGGCTCATTTATGGATTGGCTACAAGCGGCGCCGTGGAGACTCAGAGCACTTACTTTTTGCAGCGAAGGATAGAGAGCTCAAGCTCGAGAAGCTTGCAGGGAACCACGAGGCGCTCCTATATTCACCCCTGCTGCCGCTAAGGCTGAGTACTAGAGTACCTGACGAACTTCGTTACCCGCCTCCCCTTCTCTACTTGGCAAGACGCTTAAACTAATGGCTGCCCTAATTTTGCGCCAGACAACGCAGGCTTTCTAATAGATACTGGTTAATCCCGATTTCATCCCCAGTTACGGGGATGAAATCGGCATCCCCGAAATACTGCAACCCGCTCAGCGCTTTGCCCGCGGCAAGACCGCAGGCCCAGATGCTGCAACCTTAGAACTAATGCGAATCTTTGTCAATCAGCACCGGAAACCACTAAGCTAACTTCGCTAGGTGCTTCTACGGCACCGATAGCGTGGAAGCGTGCCCACCTTGCGCTGGTACCAAAACCGGGGGTCAGCGGTGGCTCCTCTACTCACCGACCAATATGCTTATTTGACCCGGTGGGCAAACTCATTACCCAATATCAGCTGTTCCCGTGCTTGCTCCAATGCTGGAACATGCTTGTAGGCGCGAAATAGGCCTTTCACAATTATAGCATTTTTTGCTAGGGCTTCATACTTTACAGCGTTGCTCTACATATTGGGCCGTGGGCAGCGAAGCTATCATACAATGGATAGAACTATTATTCGCGTGACATGTATATCTAAAAATAAATTTCACCCTTTTATATTAGAGGCGTTAGCATTGGGCGGTAGTATTAGCGCACGCGTTAAGGTACTGCGCAGCCAAGATAGGGGACTATATATCAGCACGTCAAGATTGCGGCTGAAAAATAAGCACGCCTATATTGAGCGTAATTCACACAAAACAATAAGTCTAAAGAAAATCAAACACGACTCTAAAACACGTCACGCGGTTAAAAATATTAGCATCGTTTTTACGTTACTGATCACGACGTGTTATAAGCTGATCTGCATGGTGGTATCTTGCGGCACATATGCAATACAAGCAAAACAAACAAGCAAACAAACAGAACGCAACGCAGTAGCTTATCTTCTACCTCTATAGAGGATGGGAGCACGGAACGCGTGACGGTAGTCGCGATGGGCTCGCCTGCAATAACAGCGATGACGCGGAGTACGGTAGGTATGACGCTGGGGACGTTGTCACGCAACCATGTTATGTCACATGTTATGACCATGTTATGTCACATTGACAAGTGACACAACGACACTCCAGCACTGCACACTCACTACGAGAGCGAGAGCACCCTGCCACATGCACTTTGGCACACCGGAGGCGCTCTCTATAGTCAAAGCTGCACTGCTGATTATGGCCCTTCCCCTTCAGCGCTAGGCCCGGTACCGACAAACGAACGTCGGCGTAACAGCATCTTGTCCGTAGTGGTGGTGGTGGTGGTCTTCAAAGAGCGGGCTCATGCAGATTCTAATCATTTGAATCGGGACGGCCCCGTGCCTCCGTTGGTCGACCCACACCTTCCTCATCCTGCCGTCGTCGACACATATATCTATCTCCCTGGCAGGTATCAACGGGCAGAGCTATTGCGCTGGCCGCCACTACTACCGGTGGTCGTATTGCTAGTAGTACGCTTGCCGCCACTTCTAGCACGTTTCCAGTACAAGGACTGCCATTACCAGTTCGATTTGTACAGCAGCTATAGATAGAGCAACCGTTAACGCTATGTTTTCTACTGCCGCTGCGGCAGCCGGTGTAACTATTGACTAGGCTTGAGGTAAGCGATTGACGTGATAGAAGCGCCGTTATTCGCGTTTACAGCGTCGGCTGTCTCGTCAAGCAACAGACAGCGTCGGACAACAGCCTCCAATCGTTGTGGTAGGACTATGGTAGGACGTTGTCATAAGACAAGACAAGTCCCTTCCCCCCACCCAAGACGGCGGGCAGACTTGACAACATCCAAAGCAGTCAAGCATTCGAGGTAGTCTGCGGTGTGGAAGCTTGTAAGAAAAGCCGGAAGAGTTGTAGGTATTTTGCCAAAAAAGGCCAGCAAATGTGGGAGAGCTGCTGCTGCAGGAAAACAGCGAGGAGGACCTGCGAGCGAATTAGGGGTCCTGCTGTAAGCGTGCCTCATTCAACGGCGCCCAGCTGTAATATCTAAGGAATAGCCGGAGGGTCTACTATATAGCATATCAATCAAATAGAAGGGCAGCAGAAGCACCTGAGATGTTAGGAGTATGAGGTTGTGGTCTGCGTACAGACATGGGTCTCTCGCCCTTCTCTCGTTCTTATACCCATAGTCGTATAGTGCTGAAATGAATACTAACGACAGAATCTTGCGCCAGGATAACGCCTGTACAGCGGACGCCGGCGGCACTGGATGCGACTAAACGTGTGTGCAAAGGCGTGGTGTGTAGATCACGGACAAAGACGCGCATCAAACGTACGTTAAGCAGAGCAAAGAGAGCCGGCCATGAAGACGGGCTGAACGACAGACGTTTGCCCTGCGGCAATTGCTACCCACAGCGGACACGATCGTCTCCAGGACAGACACAGCGCTACGTCTGCGGATTCGACTCCTGCTGCCTCTGCTGCTGCAGCTACGGCCGCTGTGCGTTCCGTTGGCCGCCGAGAGGTCAAGAAGGCTGTTTGAGACGCTTGGCTCCCTGTAGCCGAGACATCGTTCGTCGTTGACGACATGGCATCGCCACAGGGCCGTTCGAAGCGGAGCTCGCCTGCCTCACCGCTCTACACGCACTCGGTCAAGCTGCTCTTCTTTGTGCTGACGTTTCTCGTCTTCATCATTCTACAGAATTCGATCGTATACATTGGTGAGTAGCAAGCACTACTTCTCTTACTGCAATGCTGTTGTACCACTAACGTAGCTAGCATTAGGCACTACGGTTCGACTAAACGGTTACGGTTTTGATGGTGCGAGCTGCGGTGACTAGACATAGGATAGCGGCAATAGCGGTGAACGTGTCGCACGGGGCAGCACTCTGAATGACTGCATCAAATACAGCGCGTGCTTTAATTTAACTTTCGTTGCTTCGCCGTGCGACGATGAAAAAGCCGTCCATTGAGGAAGTGGTATGATCTGCATTAACAGACACCTCTCTTCTTAAAAGACGCTCAATATGTGGTCTCCAGTATGGCGTTTTTAACGTAGCGAGAATTCTATCCGGTTGCACTTTGCCGTCTTTGTTAACGCAATCTATGCTAATGCATACAAGATCTACTAATACGTAGACGTATGCCGTAGCATACCCAATAAGAAGTATTATACAAGCTAATGTATTAGATAGACGAAAAGTGCATAGACGAAAAGTATTCGAGTGCTACTTTGATTGGTGTCTTTATGAAACAACAGCGATGACAACAAGCCACTGGAAGAGTCCATGTTGTAGAAATAGATACTTCGTTACTGGGTTTGCAGTAAATGGATTTCATATGAAGATGTGTATACGAAATGGGTTGCATGAAGTATCGACCGAGTGTGAATGCAAGCTATGCGGAAAATCGTGTGATCTGTACCATCTCCAACAGTGTACAAAAGCAATATCGCTAATGAAACTAATGTAGAGGAGCTGTAGTACATATGTGCATACACCATTTATTAGTTAATAAACAATACAATTAAAAACAAAAATAAGCGAGTACTACTGTACCATGTATGTGGACATGGCACAAACAAGTTGCAATTTTACAAAGTGTAAATTTGGCTGAACTAAGCTGCTGTTGTTTTGCACATTTTTGGTACACACATGCTCGCAAATCTTATCCCTGCCAGCCCTATGTTATTTTTTGAAGCATCGTTAAAACGCGTCATCTCCTAGGTCGCTTTTTTGTTCCTACCAAACAACAGTGCCTACAACAGTAGCGTGCGTAATAGGTTACCGTCGTGTGACATCAGCAGTGCCTGCCGGTCGTAAACGCTAATCAAGCCTAACCGAACGCAGCTTGGCCTCTCTCTCCAGGCCGCCTCATTGAATCTGTAACGAGGCAATTAGCCTATCTCTTAGCTTAGAATCGGAACACGTTAGTCGACTGGCGGTAGACAGGAAGAGGTCAACCATCGCGCCGCAAGAAACCAGACGAGATGATATAAGATGTCTACATAGACAACCGAGAGCAAGGCGCGAAGTTTCTGTGACATGCATAATTGACATTGCAGCGTCATACGAGCACGCGTCCACGACGCGTACACACGATTGTTATAGTAGGGCAAACAAACATAATCGTAAAAATAATTATCACAATAGCAGCGATAACGTTTGCTGAAGTGCTTACTGAACAGCTGTTTGTCTCATCTGTGCAAGTCACAACACTGAAACTGTAAACAATGGCTAGTAGTTCATATATAAATAGAAAAAAAAGAAATTATATATGTGATTATATGTATATATATATATAATATTCGCTTCTTGGTGCAAAGGGTTAAGTAAGAACGCGTTACATTACAAAATGTTTATTTTTTTCAGTGAAACCTTTTAATAGCGTTGATATGTTAAGTTTTTCTAGAGACTAAAGATTTCTAGAGTTAACAAAACATTATATATATATATATATATATATATATATATATATATATCACATACTTTCAAACATGACAGGTTGTTCCCACTGCACGCGCAACATATTTTGTACTCGAGTAAGAGTTCATATGGCCTCTTCAGAAGCATACCTGGCCTATTTAGGTTTAGTAGGATTGATGCCCTGTTGTTCCACAAAATACTCTTGCAGCTCTCTTAATCTTACATTTTCTTTAACGTCCCAAATCAGCCTCTGTCTGTTATAAAATCTCTAGTCTCCCGTTGCGTAGCGATAAGGTAAATGAAACTGCTGAAATCTGGATTTGATGGAACTTAACGACCTCACGTCTGTACTTCCTAAATATTTTTTGATTAAAAATGTATAGCCGGACGATTTTTGTAGTTTTACTTTCATCCACAGGTGTTACGTTTAGTGTAGTCCAAGGAGAAAAAAAATGTAATCCAACATTTGTAGTTTACCTAGGTTTTGTGCAAGTAGCGTAATGCCGTCGGCAAATATGCAGGTTATCGTGGCTCTATAGTGCTCGTAAGAACAACCAAACTGCCCTCAAGCCTCGAATTAAATACATTTTTAAGGAGGTTGTTTTTAATTCCATACCGTCCTCCGTTCCCTACGGGCTTAGAACTCACCATGAGGTATATCTTCGATGCACCAAGGGCCGAACATGTTGAGATATCTATGGTTTCCCCGGCAGTCCTTGTGGCAGCATGACCGCTGACTCTCAGCGGTATGGGGTATCATCTATTCTCAATGAGCATCGCTCAAAGAAAATTCGATCAACAAGAAGGATCAAACCGGCGACACCCCGGTAGATGACAACCATAACTAGCGCACTAGTCCTCTAGACCACGCCGCCACTGCCTTCAAGCCTGGATGCATCTTTGTGTTTTATCGGATACAAACATACCCATGATAACTTGTAGCACACATTACTTTTCTGTAGTAATAAAGGTAATCTCATGTTATGTTATACTAGAATCTTCGTGAACAGATAAGACAACTGCGCATATTACATGATTTTAAATGTTCAAAGCAAATTACAATATCAGTTTTAATTTTATTCCCAGATCTAACTGACCCTCTTATGCTCGTTTTAGGATGCATATATATATATATATATATATATATATATATATATATATATATATATATATATATATATTATATATATATATAAATATGCATACAAAATTAAAGCAAAGTTTCTACTGCAGGAGCTAATAGTGGAGGAAGAAATTATCCACGTGTAACCCCATTTAATATATTTAAGACAAAATACACAGGATTTGTTGGGCCGATTCGTAACTGTCGACGAAATCTAGGTGCAACACTCCACTACAGAACGGAGTTCCAAACTGTCGAACATCCTCATATTATACAGGCCTGGCCCCGTACTATCCATTTTGAAATCTAAAGAAGTACCTGATAGGGTCCGGGGAAGAGATATCATAGCAACAATAACGGTATATGCGCCGTCGATAGGTATATTCTAACTATTTTATCGCGGCATAAAGGCTATTAAGGGTCGTTGGCAACGATGTGTGCACCGGCTTCTTGCGTGAGACGAGCTAGCGCAATATCTATATTCGGCTCTTCCGTTGGAAGTATCACTAGGCAGATTGGCTTAACCATAGACCCATGACTCGTCTTAACCATAGACCCATGGCTCGTCTTAACCATATACCCATGACTCGTCTTAATCATATATTCATGACTCGTCTTAACCATATACCCATGACTCATCTTCTGTAATCACTCCCTAATCCAATCCAGGTCTTCTGCTACCGCCTAAAGGTACGATTCGCAGTGTTCCGGGACACTGCTTGATCTCCATAAGCAGTTCGCAACATTTTGGCCACATTAAAGATTTTTAACATCAATTTTTAAAATAGAGTTTGATGCAAATCACTGCTCTTAAAAATCGCCAAAACAGTAAACACCGGCATCGACTGGCGCGAAATGATGTCTGTGTGTTGCTGATGAATCGAGCTTCTAAGCAAAACTGATGATTTGGTGGTTTCGGTTTAATTTAAACATTTTTATTTTGCCGACCTGCCCTTATATATATATATATATATATATATATATATATATATATGTAGCGAGAGAAACGATGCAAGCAATGTAAAATGTTTGTTGTTATATATATATATATATATATATATAAAGAGAGAGATAGAGAGAGAGAGAGATAAGTAATCATTAACTTAATGTTCGATTTCAGAGGTGGCGTGGCAACAACTACATAGCCAATTATCCGGTGCTCCCTGGTGGATTGTGGCGTTTGCTCTTGTCGGAACTTTACCTGTCGGATGGGTTCTATTTCTCGGCATCGAACAATGCATTCGAAGGTGAGCGTGAGACGTCAAGAATATACACATGCTGTAATCATGACCGATGCAACATAGTATTGAAACAACGTTATTTCGCGTATACTCGTCTGGCTTAAGAGGTCGGAACTGTAGACTCGTTAGGTCTGCCAATTTGAATTCTGTGTATTAATTCATACACGGTTATCATTAGCAGGTGTGAGCATTTCATATGTGTCTTCAGTATAAAATAAATGGTATCTTCGGCAGGTTATCGGCAAGCGCTCGAAGCAAGGGAAGGAGCTATAAACAGTTGGATTCTGATTCTGAATCTGACAGCTTCTCCGATGTCGAAGAAGGTCATTACCGTCATGGCGATTTCAGCAGGAAGGTAACCTGATGCTAAAAATATTTTTTTCTCAATATATATATATATACCATTTTGATACATCCAATTGGTCATGCGCCAAAATTGTTGTTCACTTGCTCTGTGGATTTAGGGGGTCATTTATATACAAAACATCATTTATGACGCAGTACTTTTGATTTAAAGTGTTTTATGTGAAGGTTTACAACAAAGGTTATACTGCGCTCATCTGCCTGTATACTAAGATCATAAACAAACATTGTCGATGCAGACTGGCACTGAAACATTGGCGTCACCGTCAACGAAGTTTGACCGGCAACAATTGCTTATTAATTATCCTGTTTGCTGTTGAGCTTATCTTTATCTAAGCATTCATGAGCCCATGAATTAATATACAATAGAGTTTGTTGTGCTTAAAAAAATCCTACGTTACTAGATTGCAATATTCGTTCCACTAGTGCTGTAAACTGCAAGCAAACAAGCTTCGCCACATAGGCACATGATATAATAGATAAACTTCGAGTTTATTTCTTATAAAGCAAGAGTATATAATATTTATTTCTCGCAAGAGGGAGAGCAAAAGCAATAACAGCGTTTATGATGGACTTCTGTCCCACAATTTCACTTGGTATTTCGTTTCGTTTCTCTTTGCTTATTTGTGTTCATTAGAAAAACTACCCTCCGTCACGGACGGGCCATTCATCGACAGCGGCTTCCCAGCCGCTGCTAGGTCCCGGCAACGGCCGAAACCTGCCCGCGGTTCATCAGACGGGTCAACACGGTCACAACAAACAACATGGTTACGCGCAGCAAGCGAGTGCCGGAACCACGGGCGGTGGTCCTCCCAACGGGCACGGATTTGCCGGTCAAACCGGTCTGACCGGCGAGAGAAACGAACCGCAAAACGGCGAGAGTCCCACGGACGTTGACGTCACGGTACATCCGGTCGACACAACTATCGCCGGTAATGCGCTCACTTTACCATACTATTTACTATAGTTTTTAATTCTAGACCAGAATTAAGGGCCTTCTTTTAGTTAGGGCCTGGAATTAAACCTGAGATATGTCTTCAATGCACCGAGGGCCGGGAAAATTCGATCAACAACAGTCTTTATACTGTGTTTAGACTGAAAATAACCTTGACAGCAGCCTTAACCTCTTCATTGCTGGAAAAACGCTTTCCACCGAGACTATTCTTCAAATTTCCGAAGAGGAAATAATCAGAGGAGACCAGGTCTGGAGAATAGAAAGGTTGTTCAATAAGGTCGAACCTCAGTTGGGCCAGTTTTACCGATGCTTGCCGCGACTTGTGTGCAGGAGCATTGTCCTGGTGAAATAGGACAACCTTCTTCTGCAAAGCGGGCCGTTTTACAATGAGTGCTTGCTTCAGGCAGTCCAACAGTCTTGCATAATATTCTCCCGTGATCGTTTTACCGCTCTCAAGGTAGTCGACCAGAATTATTCCACGTTGGTCTCAAAAAACCGTAGCCATCATCTTTCCGGCCAATGCCGTTGTCCGCACCCTCTTCGGAGGTCGTTCACCAGGTGCACACCATTGGCGAGATGCTTCTTTGGTCTCGGGAGTGTAGTGATGGACCCAGCTTTCATTGACGGTCACGAATCTGCGCCAAAACTCCGACGGATTTTTCGACATCTTGGCCAAATTTCGGTGTGAAGCGGAAACACGCGCGTCTTTTTGGCCTTGGTTGAGCAAATGCGGCACCCATTTTGCTCTGAGCTTTTTCATCTTCAAGTTCTCGTGCAGAATGAAATGCACACTACCCAAACTGATCCCCAAGGCCTCCGCTATCTTCATAATGTTCACTCGCTTATCTGCGGCAAAGATTTTCCACGTTTTCCTCATCACTTGTTCCACGTTTTCCTCATCAGTTACCGTTTTTTGGCGTCCTGAACGTAGTTCATCCTCGGTGCTTCTGCAACCTTTTTTAACTCATTAATCCAGTTGGAAACAGTGGCAAAACATGGCGCAGAGTCACCGTACACCTCGTCTAACTCAGTTTTCACTTGGGTCGCATTCCAACTTTTAAAATAAAAATGCTTGATAATCACTCGAAACTCTTTTTTTTTAATTTTTCAAAATCACGCCGATACGTTGCACGGGAAAAGCGATCAAACAAAATCGCAACGGCCAATCACTATAATATTTTAACTGCTCGCAGTCGAAATGCTGCCGTTTCCAATAGCGGTGAAAGCGCGAATTCTGAAAAGCTCATTTTTAGAACTTGTTGAACTACCTCTATATATTGTGGTTCCCTCAACTTCATCCCGCTTAGTTCCGCAGAGAAACCCGATAAGTTGCGGCCTCTTCACGCGAGATCCCTTTTGAGGGAGCCGAGCCGACATAAACGGTCGTTCGTTCTTACGCTAGACGTTAGTTACGCGTTCAATACAGTTCGACGAGACCATCTTCTCAGTGCAGTCCGTAAGAGTCATACAACTGGTTGCCGGCATCCAGCAGAGGATCGGAGCTTTTCTGCCTAGCAGTAAAAAACCTCGCCTTCCATGAGTCGACTTTTCACCTCTGGTAGCTTGATGACTGTCCGTTTGCTAGAGAGCCTGACACCCCTTCCCAAGTGTTCGTCGAGTCCAGGAGCTAAGCACACGAATCGGGTCATCGCTAATCTCCCACCTCGGGGTAGATGACCCGCTCATGGCCGCGGCGAAGAGCCACATGCAAAAATGCACGGTCACGAATAAGGAGATCCTGGAAGTTCTCGGCGTCCCCCTCCTTCAATAGGGAATCGTCAAGTTTCTCGGCAAGTGGACGGGCACGCTAAGGATCCTGTCATAACGCCTCCCTTAGTAGGCGCTACTACTAAGAAGTAGCGCCCTAACACAGGAGCTACAAATCTTACCGGTAACCCATAGTTCCCACAGTGTAGGCTCTAACTCTGTCTGCCCATAACAAGCGAAGAACTAGGCGTCCTTAATACACTGGCCCTCACAAGCCCGCCTGTTACTGCGGTAGCACACGCTGTATCACATATTACCTGGGAATCACTGGGCGACGAAGCTTGAGAGCATTTGGTTGCACTCGAACATCGCCGTGACTATTGTGGGCAAGGTGCGCAAGCATGCGATTCCTATGCGTATCGTTCGGTTTTAGCCCCTCGCGTTTGAGACCCTAGAGGTGGCAGGGCCACTGAAATCGCAGTTTTTTGACGTTGTTTTAACATAATAGGCCTGCCTTGCAAGCTCTAGCAGTTAACAGCGGGGAACGGGAGTAGAGGACATAGAACCCATAAAGTACACTTAATGGAATATGATTCAAATATTAATATATATATATATATATATATATATATATATATATATATATATATATATATATATGTATATATTGCTACATTCTCACTGCCATGGGTAGCGTTATGTTAAGTTGTAAGCTTTTTAAACGGGTCAACTGATTGACTAAATTGACAAGTTGGTTATGCGTTGCATGCGCCGGCAATGAAATCCAGCTGGAGGCGAAACGCGAGTCTCCCCAACGTACAACGTGTCGCTGATGAGCTTCAGCAACGAACCGCCGACTCAGGTGCCACCTACTGGGGCCTTTGACGGCACCTCGAGGGTCTATCCATCGGCACCGGCTATGATGCAGGGTGGCCCGGCTTACTTCAAGCGCACGTTTTGAACCGGCAAACGCAAAACTATGACGACAATGACAACGACGACGACAACAACAACATCATCGACGACGACAACGACAACAAGTGAGGGATAATTGCCGCGCGGAATCCAAGATAATTCCTGCCCGCGATAGAGCCGTGCGCACCCTTACAGCGCACAGTCTGTCGATCGAGCTGTGATGTGTAGCTACAACCTGCACACCTAGATATGATGTAGATAGCAATAATTAAAAAAATGTTTTTGGTCCTTTCTTTCTTCGCATTTGCTGCATACACGGCGAGAAATGCTTGCTTACCCATTAATTCCCCTACGCAGGGTCACACTGTAACCTAGATAGGTAGTTTGTAGTAGTCAGAAACCATGCAGTTTGTTTGCCCGCGTTGACTGTTTGAAAAAACACAGACAAAACTACTTCTACGTTATAACATACTGCAATGTCGTACTGACGATGCGTCATCTTCTTCTCTTTCTTGTTGTAGACCGAGCAGCTGCGGCGGAGCAATGCTTCTTTTAGCCCTAATCAGCCCGTAGTAGGCGACTTCTCACATCCACGTTACCCGGCAAACCAGGTCATTTAGTTAGCGGTTAGTACACCCTCGAAGGAAACAGATGACCTTTGTAAACTTCGCCGAAGGGAAAACGTCAAACGTCGATAGGGGATGTACGGCACCATTAACCGTCTACAATAAAGTTTACACAGACACGTCAAGTTCCCCTAGGCTAAATTTGAAATTGTTGCTGTTACGGCTAAACATACATATAATATTTACAATATAAACGACTCATGAAACGGCTTGTCCCTTAGTAAAGAGGACTTTCTGCCGGTCAGGTTAGTAAACACATATATAGAAGCAGCAGGCAAATTACAAAATAAGTAAGGCAAGTGTAATCCAATTTGGCGTATAGTTTGGACGTGACAATAACAAGAGTAGGATTAACATTGGGCACATGTACTTTTTACTGATCAAATCCAGATAAACACAAATCGGGTCTTTATCTCATACCGGTCAATAAACGTAAATAACTTTGTTGCAACACTACTGAGCTATAAGTGTATATAGTTCACCAAAATTTTTTTTACAAACTTATTCCCTACAGTGACGTTCCCTTGCTCCGTCGATAATGCGAGGCAAGGAATACAACTAAGATATACTATAGGATATAGGCATAATGATGAGAGCATCAAAACGTTATTTTAATCTATCATACTCTAGATAGTTATAATACTATAATTTAAGAAACTACATCGTAGACTACAGCATTCGCTAAAACAACTAGAATGATGTATGTATATATATAAAAGCGTAATGTCATTTGAAGGCGCAAATGTGTTCTTGTGGCTAGACGGGTAACATGGTTTGACGCGCTAGGGCACACAAGATCAGAGAGACTCTGTACTGAATGGCTACTGAAAACGTTGTGCATTGATAAATATGCAGGCAACGAATAGACCATTAGATTATCACTTTTGCGCTTACTAACGCTAACTTAAATTGAACTCAATAAAAGGAGCCGGTCAACAACTTGCTCAAGTGTAGATATATAAGCGATATTTTATGTTTAAGATTATAATACATTTGTAAGTATACGCTGGTACGCTCGAATTCCGCACGTTCGTATATATATATATATATATATATATATATATTGAGGGAGTTATTTCTAGTATATATATATGACCTCAGGCTATAGAACGAAATATTGCACAAGTTTATATAAAAACAATTTTTCAGGCAGTATTGCAATAAATAATAATAATAATACTAATAATAATAATAATAATATAATAATAATAATAATAATAATAATAATAATAATAATAATAATAATAATCATCATCATCATCATCATCATCATCACATAATGTGTGTGTGTGTGTCTCTGAGCGCATCCTACTGTCTTGAACAGCGCATTTAGTACAAGCACAACTAAAATTGCGCTCGAGCGTAATCGAATCTGAAATAATCATAGGACATAGAGGAAAATAATGACCATGTCTGTCCGGAGGTAGTAGTTGGCTATTTGGGCATGGCAGCGTAGACATGTGAACAACCACGACGACGACGGCAGGTTGTTGAGAAAACTGCCACATTTCGCACAGTGATTCGCGCACAGCTCTTTTGCGGTAGCAGAGCGGCTGGCTCCACGACTATTTTGTGGAGCTATTTCTCGCGTCTCGTGGCAACACGAGATCGGCAGGAAGTTTTCCCATCGAGAGCGTTTCGTTACGGCTGGTCGATGTAACTGTCGTAAGCGCGTTTCGCTAATGGTCTGATTTGGCCTAGCCGGGCCCGGCAAACCCGTTCTAGGCCGAGCCCTGAACACATGGAAGCGGTCTACCTCCGGTACGTCCTTGCGACGCGCTCGCAAACACCTATTGTGATGTGTTGCATGTGTTACGCCTACCTTTGCTTCGTGTGTGACGCAGCTTCACAGTTCCCAGGCCCAATCTACTCGTATACTATAGTTTAAGTGAAATAGTATAGCCCCAGTTGTTTTGCTTCAGCAAAAAAACTGAGTGCCACATACGTCTGTCTTCAAAATCGTTACTTATAAACAGTTTCTACTGTTTATTATTTATAAACAGTTTCTACTGCTTATTATTCATAAACAGTTTCTACTGCTTATTATTCATAAACAGTTTCTACTGTTTATTATTTATATACAGTTTCTACTGCTATCCGGTTTGGAAGTCCCACGTAACCAAACAAAAAATATTGCTAGAGGACGTGCAAAATATTTCCTGAAGCGCCGACAGCTGAGTATGCAACTTCATGCTCTTCCCATCAATGTCTCATCGCTTAAACGCGACGAAGTTTGCTATATTAGCACATATTAGTTTGCTATATTAGCACTTTTGAGTGAACAATGTATCCGCGTGAACGTGTGGTCACGGGTTCTCTAACCCGGGATTAGCCCAGTCCACTAATGTGCCCCGAACTGATGCTGGGTTTCCTCGGTGAATGTCGAACGACAGTTCCTGACGCAAGAATTCCGATACTCTAGGGTCTCCCCTCAAAAGGTTAAAGCCTCTACCCACGCGCTGAATCAGCTTGAGTGTAAGAGGGCCTAGACCTTTCATTGTCTCGAAAGCTAACTTACAAGCCTGATGCGGATAACCAACGCCAGAGTATTTTCTGCATTTGTTATCCTAATAGCTCAATTCCGTTATGGGCTGTAACATATACTTCATGCTTGCCTGGTTTTAGAGTCGGGACCTTAATCACACCAAAGTCAATGATCTTTTCATTATCGTCCAGTACTGTTGGGGGGTCTTCGCCCAAAACACCGTTATCCAGGCGTGAGGGGAACCGCAGTGGATTCACCAATTCCTTGATACACAAACAGAAAAATGGAGAACCCAGGGGATCACCCTGCTGAAGACCTGTTTGTGATAGCATAGCGTTCTGTGGTATAACCAGAAGCTTTTTAGGAATCGCTTTGTTGGTTATTACGAGCTGTCCAATGCGACCATGCCACCCCTACTCAATTGGTCTCGGTAGCAGAGCCTAACACTGTGTTGGTTTCTGGTGCGTTCGATTGGAGGTTTTACCACGAGGGGTGTGAGGGTGTTATTTCTGGTATTCAAACATGTCAGAAGCGTATATGTAATGTATTATAGATAGTGAAGTAATATTTTATTTAACTCATAACGGGGTGTAAACAATTGTCCCCCAGCGAACGTGACGACAAACAACACCAGCCCTAGGTCCAGGCCTGGTGTCGACCACCTACAAGGTATTAAGCACTGCCGTGGCGTTACCACGTTGTATAGCTAATGACAGCCTTTTCCGGAAAAATTCACCAGCGCGCAGGTCCTCTGTGGTCAATCTTAGACACTTGCATATCTAAGTAATAACTCCCGCAGTAATTTAACCTGCCCCCCCCCCCTAAGGTCTCAAAGGCAAAAGGTCGAAAATCCATAGA
This sequence comes from Dermanyssus gallinae, assembly GCA_003439945.1. Classification (NCBI taxonomy): domain Eukaryota; kingdom Metazoa; phylum Arthropoda; class Arachnida; order Mesostigmata; family Dermanyssidae; genus Dermanyssus; species Dermanyssus gallinae. Next base: position 147,635 of record QVRM01006955.1, read on the forward strand.
GTCTCCGATAGATGCATACTTCCGACACTTGTTTTTTCCCGCCTGCAAAACAGCATAACTAGCCTGGGTAGCGCCGTGACTGACCATTGAAGGTGCTAAAGAGTCAGTCACGGTAGCATCCCAGACAAGTGGATTGCTACTCTCAAAGGCTGTTAGGGTCATCCCATCAGGTTGACGGGAGTCGTCTGTATACAAACCTGCGGCTTCGAGAACACACGGGTATTCAGAAGACCTTAAAGCACGGGCTAGGGTATCATTAAAAGCAGCGTGACTCGTCCTACGGCCTAAGCTGCGGATGCAGGATAAGCCATGGTGCCCTAGGGGTGAGACCTTCTCGCCACAGCTGCATTCATGTTCCTCGACTAGAGGGATCCCAAGGCGAAGACCGACACAGATCCTGACGACGAAGTCCTCTAAGAGAGTTCCAACGGGAGCACTCGGTAGAGCATTGAGCCATGCACCAGCACCACTAGATGAAACTGCTTGAAGCCGTGCATTGTCCACCTCGTCTTGTGCTGAATTGAGGAGATTGGCTAGTTGCATATCCTCCAACGGCGCGGTCCAGCTTGCCTGGGAAATCGGATTCTCCGGAGGGGCTGCTCCAGTCCGTGCTAAAAGACATTCCTTGTAATTTTCCAGTTCAGTACGTAAGCATGCGACAGCTGAGGAATCTAGTATTCGTAACGCCCTTTGCCAGGCACTAGACATTGAGGCAACCACCGCGGGACCTGCGACCAAGGCAGCGTCTGGAATGCCTAGGCCTCCTTTTGCCACGGGCAGAAGGGCTTGCCTGCAAGCTACCTCTGGCAAAGTTAGGTTAAGTAAAGAAGACAGGGAGTTCAAGTATTATAGAGTATTATGAGTATTATAGATATTATAGATATTATAGACATATATGACCCCGAAATAAGTTCTTTAGATAGACGAGATCCAAAAAAATCTATTCTCAGGCTTTCTCAAACTCAAGTTTATTCCTAAGATGCAGTATTCCGAAGGTCACATACACAAACTGGAGACAGTCCGAATATGGCTGGTCGCCAAGGACTTATAATTCTAATTCCGCTAACTATGAACAAGGAGTTAATAGGGTGAACGTAAACAGCTAATTGTTTCCTAGTCAGATGTTCCATCGTACCTCCTCGTACCATTACAAAATGAGCTTCAATGCATCCCCGAATACTAATTGCATTGCCTAAGGAATGTAAATTCGTGTATGAAGCACACTCATCTATGATGCGTCTATCTGACAGCTGCACGGTACGAGCCGATATATCCAAAGGCTTGGCTGAATTGTAAATCGTTGCAGGACTAGCAAGTAAAGGTTGCCGAAGCCTCTGCCAAGGTTGGACATCTTGACATCTTACATATATCTCGGTACCTTTGGGAGAGAACCGTATGCTCTATCTGTCACATATATACAAGATACATCGTACATGATTACCACTACAATATGCGCCTCACACCACGAAATGAATTGTGTGACGCCATAGCGATCCCTGCACTAACATGGGACGGAGTTCATTTCGTTTTGTATATATCTTTGAAAGTGCAATTAAGTTGTGAAACAAATAAAATTGTAAATTAATCGTGAATCGTCATGCCCCTTGAAAACGAGCCTTAGCAGCGTCTTTGAAGTTGAGAATAATAATACTGATTGGGCCATGAGTAGTTCAATAGGTCTAAGTTTGTACTATTCTGTAAATACTAGTGTTACCTAGCATAAATATTCACCTCTCTAATGTTGAATTGACGTAGTTCTGTGTAAAGCTCAGTCGTGGTCTCTACGATTCAAAACTGAGCTCTGAACCAATAGATCAAATATCTACAGTTTTTTTTTATTTGCATATATATATATGGTCGAACCAATGGTCGAACCCCGACACCTAACCAAGCCAGTGATTGCTGTGAGTAAAGCTCCAGTATTTGTCAGACTGTTTACATTTCCAAGCAGTGTTATACAACTCCGAGCCAGAGGGAAGGTAAATTTGCAGGACTCACACTAGTCGCTGCCGGCGACTCACTTGTATCAGGCATTGCCAAAACTTCTTATATAGAGAGCTTTAGGACAGGAACAACATATGACAGCTTTTAGCCATGACAAGTACCTATCAGATCGAACATGTGGCTTGATCGACGGTTTTAGAGACCACGCATATTTTTTTAATAATCTGTCACGCTTGTCTCGTCCTCCTCACTGCAGGAAGAACGAAGTTGCTGGTCTACCTTTGTATATATATACATATGTATTTGTATATGTATATAAATATACATATACAAATACATATGTATATATATATATATATATATATATATATAATGTCTGTTTGATATCTATTTTAATACTTTTTCGACGTTCGGCTGACAGACAGTGGCGCGGAGGCAAGCCGGTGGTTGGGCTATCGTCATGCTCGCTTGGCCGAGTCGACGTCTCATGCGGCACTTTCACAGCACGCAGAAAAGCCCTTTTATGTCCACGAGTTTGCATATTGAGAAAACAGCCAGCACTTTAAACAACGGTGTTTGCAACCTGTATACATACCACCCGTCCGCCATGTATCGCTACGGAAACAACGTGAACGAAATGAGCATTATCACATAAGGTATATATATATAATTATATATGTTAATTGCTTTAGTAGAATGCAACCGCGTAGTCCCAAAAATGGAAAGGAAAACGTCCCGCATCCGAGGTACATTTTTGTCTTATATATATATATATATATATATATATATATACATACATACATAATACTCACATATTGTGCCATGTACTGAAAGAGGTTAGAGCCACAGCAATTGCAAAACTCAGGGAATGGACAAAAGAGGGAGGCGGAAGAGGAGCAAAGACCCCAGAGGAACTCTAAGGAGTTCCTAGACTGCATGTGCGGCACGACTTCTGGATGAAAACTAAGAATAGCTGTAGCTACGAAGGTGCTAAAGAAGAAAGGAGCCCTGGGCGGCTCAGGAGAGCAAGATTTCCGCCTATTGTACTAGAAAATCAAGTGATTCTGAATGACGCGGGTTTGCAGATGCTAGTACAAGACACGTCGAACGTTGGTGAAACCCGTGAGTGACCCCAGCCAAATAATCCGAGTGGCGCTCGCCACTTCTCCTGATGACTTATAGTTTTATGGAGATCTGGGCTATCAAAGAGTGAAGCTTAAGAAAGGAAGTGCGTTTAGTGGGAATCGGCTAACATACACCCGCTGGGATCGAGTTCCACACTGCTCGAAATGGGAAGTGGCACCCTTTCCTTTCTCTACTCGCAGCAATAATACGTAAGGGTATTTAACCCTCATCCGTAAAAAATTAAAATAAAAAAGACTCACATTATTGACTTGGTAACACAATTCAATTTCGACATCTGGAGCCGACCCGCTCAACTTTAAATTGCGTCTTTCGCGCATAAATGCATGCAACGTTCACCTGCTCTGTTCAAATCAAGCATTATTTTAGCAATTTTAGTTTTCTGTGTATTATTATTATTATTATTCTCGCTGTTTTTGTGTGGCGTCGACGTTGTAAGTATATGGGCTTAGTGTAAAGCGCTGTCGAAGGACCCTTCCGCTTCGATCCTTCACGATATGTGGTGGCTTTCAGTGTAAACTTAATCATAATTTACTGTCTTCTTGCTTTAATATGTTGTCTCGCGCATCGCGCCTTGCACGACGGAAGCAAATATTGTTAAAGTCGACGGAATAAAAGTAAAATTCTGTTCATTTCTATTTGTGTCATATTCTGCTTCCAATATATGCACATGTAGCCTAAGGAGCAAAAAAAGAACATACACAGGAGAAGAAATGGACACTGCGCTACAAGCACTATTTTTCACCACTGGCGTAACTAATGTAGAAAAGGAAAAAGCTAGCAACAACCACAGCAGATGAGAACGAACGAGTCGTAAGGAAAATTAGCCTAAAAACGGCGTGTGGCCTTGACGGAATTTCGGTAGGAATTATCCAGGTATTGGAACAGGAGTACGTGTAGTATCTTACAAAGCAATTTAATGATTTATTTCGAGGGGAAAGACCCGATAATGACACTTTACAAAACAGGCAACTTATCACAATTGCAGGGCAGTTTAATAAATATATAGTAACAAGGAGCATATGGAAAATCATGCATAGTCTAGGATTGACATTTGTTAATGCCGCTCTGGACCACACCGCGGGGTTTGGAAAAAAGTCTGAATCAGTACAAAGAGAAGTAATAAGATTTGCATTGGGTTACCGTTTTAATTGTGCCGGAGAGTTTCGTAAGGGGTTATATAAGGCAAATGGAAATTAGCGAGGGCGTCCAGTTATAATTTGACAGACACATATGGAAGGAAAAAGCAGGAAATGGGTGGGGTAGACTTGGCATACGATCATTCAAGACAATAGCGAGTGGGATATTGACAGATGTCAGGGCAGGGATGTCGGATACAAAGATACAACGAGCTAAATGTAAGGAGGAAGAAAACACAGAATATCAAGCAATCACTTAAACATATTGTAAAAAATGCACAGCTTTGGAGCAGATTTACTATATACCTGTCGGAGGTCCTAGCTTTAGGTCCAAATGTTAGAAAGAACCAGGTCGATGTTACGAAGAAGAAGTTGTGCCAATGGAAGGCAAACACTCGGTAAGTATTAGAAAATACATCGATTATATGGATGCTTAGGTAATTTATATGCTGCCGCCTTAAGCGCCCCTCATATAAACCAGTGATATGTGTATTTAGGTATAGAATATTTTGTGATGATTTATTAATCATCACAATATTTACACGAAAAAAAAAATATATATATATATATACATATATTTTATTATTTTTATTTTTTATATTTTTTATTTTTTATTGAATTTTTACATTTAAATACATATGCAAAAGCGAGCACTGCCGAGGGTGCAAACGTATTGTCAATGATTAATAAATCATCACAATATTTTATATATATATATATATATATATATAAATAGAAATCATTGTGATGATTTATTTATCATTTACAATACGTTTGCACACTCGGCAGTGCTCGCCTTAATAAAAATGGTGGTAAAAAGGTGTCACGTGAAGTTAAGAGTCAGTTGTCCGTGTCCTTGCTTGATGGTAGCCCCCGCTCTTATATATATAAATAGAAAATATTGTGATGATTTATTAATCATTTACAATACGTTTGCACACTCGGCAGTGCTCGCCTTAATAAAAATGGTGGTAAAAAGGTGTCACGTGAAGTTAAGAGTCAGTTGTCCGTGTCCTTGCTTGATGGTAGCCCCCGCTCTTATGGACCCGGTGCGAGCGGTATATCCTCAAGGTTCCTTGCAAAGTTAAAACGTTGAGATCCATAAAATTCCTCTTCGTGACGCCGAGCCCCAAGAGCGTCCTCGCAGATTCGGAGTCCCATACACCACTCATAGAGATAGTGATGGATCCGAATTTGCGAGGTTTTTGCGGGTCGGGGAGCGCCGCTCTTAGGAACTCGACGTCATATTTAGTGATCTTGTCCTGCCGTGCTTTTGCCAGGTCCCGGTTCGGGCCGCAAACCTCTAAAACCCAGACCTCGGTAGGTGTTGTTATTACAAGGTCGGGCTTTAGACCCGGTGCGCCCGGTCGACGGAATACTCGCTCACGAACCACCTCATGACCCCTTTCGCGGAGTAGACGCGCCATATATATTATGGATATATATATATATATATATATATATTATGGACCGACATAGCCCGCCGGCAAATTTATTTGTCCATGTTGTCTGTTATCACAATGTGTCACTTAACGAACTGAAAATAAACAACTATATATATATATATATATATATATATATATATATTATGGACCGACATAGCCCGCCGGCAAATTTATTTGTCCATGTTGTCTGTTATCACAATGTGTCACATAACGAACTGAAAATAAACAACTATATATATATATATATATATATATATATATATATAAATAAATATATTTTTTTAACATTTAGGTACATATGCAAACCCTATATATATATATGTACAAACTTGCATATCAAGTTAAACAACAGTTAGCGTAAGCCTGTCAGATATATGTCAAAACTAAAGTTTAGCCACCTAAGCTGGCTTAGCCGGCTATTTCCAGTACATTCTTGTGACATTACTAAGGTCTTTACTACTCATTCCTACGCAAGGAAATACCGCAAAGGAACCCAAGTGCATTAAATCTATAGCCACCCCTGCCCTTTAGAGCGTTCGCTTCGTATGCAACTGGCATACACTGGCAACAGGACCCTAGTGTATGTAGTTCGTTGGCATCAAAGTCAGTTGGCCCAGGTTCTATGTGGCGCTGCATGCCCAGGCGGGCTTTTCTGGAACCTCATTCCCGCTATGACAGACAGCTTGTACCATTACTACTACTACTACGACTACTACAACTAGAGGTAAACGGTGCTAGGCTGCTAAGCTCAAGTCAGGCAGAGATACAGGCATTTTTGGAGGTGTCTACACGCCTCGCCACGCGATCTCCGATCTCAGACCAGAGCTACTTAGCTGAGGCAGAGGCGACCCGACCGGCCCAGGTCAAGGCTCGTTTCTCGTCATTCTGTGCGTGTGGGTGAGCCAATTGAGCCCGACCGCGGGTGGGTCGGTTTTCCCGTCGCCGCTGTTATAGCGGCCACCCTCACCTCCGTCGACGCCTGACGCCGGGTCGGAACACAAGAGAAACCCTTGCTCTGTTCTGACATCCAGCCAGGCTTTGTGTCGATTCGGGCTTCTCGGGGCACTGTTGGTCTATCATGCTGTTGTTGTTGTTGTTGCTGTTACTGTTGTTGTTGCTGTTGTTGTTGTTGCTGCTGTTGTTGTTATTATTGTGTGATTGCGGCCAAGGCGTTGAAAGGGAATAGGGCGACGTAACCACGAGCCACACTAAACACAATGCCGCCGATTAAGACCATGGTACCTGATGTACATGTCATAGCCAAGAACCAGTACACTGACGTAAGAGTAGCCGTAGCAGTCGTATACGTTGTACAAGCAGTAGTGGTATTCGCTGTAGAGGCAGCCGAAGATGTTGCGATAAGGCAACGTGTAGGTGGTGGACGTCTCGTCTTGGGTGAGGTTGACGAGACTCGAGAGGCAGAAGCGGGGAAAACTGAGCACGCAGAACGGCTGCTAGCCACAACAACGAGGAGGAGGGCGACATTTTCCACTCGCTGAAAGAGACTACTGTTGCCACTGCAATGGCGAGGACGGTGTCAGCGTCGACCACACCACCAACGACAGCAACAGCAACAACAACAACGGCGACAACAACAACAACAAAAGCAATATTAACGGAACAACAACTAAGACCAGTTAGTTTAGGTATTTCATTGTCGACTTGATATAGCGCTTCGATCAGACGCTGCTGTTGATGCTATGATTAGTAAGTCCGATGATATGTCTTGGGAGGTGTTGCTACGAGCTCACGGGCAGCGGGCGGGTGGGCAGCCGGTGCCGGCGCATGGTGCGAAGAAGCTGATCGCCGACCGAACTCGCTCTAACAAGAGCAGTAACAACAACCACAACAACAACAGCAACAACAACAACAACAACGACAACAAGAGCAACAGCAACGGTAACAACAACAAGAGCAACTGCAACAACAACAACCACAACAACAACGGCTTCTAGGTGGGCGCCCGCACCAACGACCGCGCTTGCGGTGGTGGTGGCGGCGGTGGTGATGTCTTGCACTCAGTAGCGTCAGGCGGTTGACACTGAGCTCTTGTGGCAACTAGTGCGGCTGGTGGTGTTGCCTGTGTCGACTATCGCTCCTCTACTTACTACCACTACTGCGAATACGACAGGATAACGAAAACGACGGTTTTGCTCTGGTTGCTTCCTGTCCCTTTGTGATAGAAGAAAGACGACTTCGACTGTTGTCCAGTCAAATAGCCGGTGGTCCTAGTTGAGCATTGTTTAAGTTGTGCATCTGTTGCAGCTCTGTTCGTCTTTGTGTGGCTGTTGGGTGAGTCGCGAACAAAAGAGAAAACAATAGTTCGTTAGTTAATTATTGTAGTTAGTTCGTTTGGCTAGCTTTTATTCTCAGCTCAGTTCTGCTGAAATCTCTTCTGAAATCGCTTCGAAAGACTGTCTTGTCGTGACTTCTAAGTACCAGAGCCGCCGCTTATGTCATACTTATTTCATCGTTGCCATTAACGAGGGAATAAGTGGCGTATATCGAGTTGGCTCATAATGATGGCTTAGCTGAGAGCACAAATGATAAAAGAGCTAGTATGCTTAAGGAATAGAAAGAAACGGTAATCGTAACTACTGACAATTGGTATTTGCCAATAAAGCATAGCTTAATCCGGGCGTCCAATTATATCGTAAGGTAACTAATATTATCTTGTGGTAACCAAAGATGTTATATATATATATATTTAGGAATTAAAAGCTTTAGGCCGCCGATTCACATTCGTTGGCCCATCTAAGGTAACTAATATTATCTTGTGGTAACCAAAGATGTTATATATATATATATAGGAATTAAAAGCTTTAGGCCGCCGATTCACATTCGTTGGCCCATCCGATAGGCTAAATAGTTGCATGCTATACCGCACACGTCATACGCGGGTTACCAACTCTCACTTTCGCCCTATAGGCAAAAAGGCTGAATGAAAAGTCTTATTTAGCAATATTCTCGGACTGTTTTAGATATACGCATGTCAGTATATAGCAAAAACTAACAGATGTTTATCTAAAACTGTTAGATACCTCTCACTACTACTACTACTTTTTTTGTACGCAGACAACGAACGAAAATAGCGGAAAAAGAGTAGGGTGGATTGCAGCAAGATTCCCCTGGCAGCCTATACTTAGGTTCACCATTAGCACCTACCTAGGATAGCTCAACGCTCACCATTAGTTAACCAACAACGGCCTTATATATTTAAATAACTTAAGTAGTCCCCTGAGCCAGTTGAATGCTGCAAGGTTCTATCGTAGGGAGATCATATATATACAAAAATAGTGATGGAAATAAGGGTTACATGTAGAGGTGCACTTGAGAAAAGCGCTAGCCATATGCAATTATATATATATATATATATATATATATATATATATAAAATACAAAATATTGTGTAATCTATGAGTTGTTACGATTTGAGTTTTTGGTGTCCATGCGACGATAAGCATTCACGCCAACAAGATACCCTCTTTCCAGTTGTGCTGGGCGCCGGCGTTGCGGCTTGTTGGTGTACTCTTTTTGGGAGACGCCAGTTAGCTCGTAGCCCTTACTGTTAGCTCTGCTTAACCCGAGCCCAATGTGTCCTTCGCAGACACTGCACAGTCGCGCACTACAGGCGTGGCCTACTTTTTCACCTAGTTGCTGTTGGTGAGAATTTTTCTTCTTAACTGTCAATAAGAAACCTAGCGCCTAGAAACGCCGTTCGTCTGAAATTAAAATCATTGATCAACGTTTACGACTTACTCATGCCCACATGCACGATCCACAGATCGAACAGACGCTGGCGACAGACGCTGAAGGTCGAAACAGTTCTCTTAACAGAGATGCTTAGCTAAACATGTTTCGGAATACTCCCCTTTCTGCAATTGATTATGATGTTCCTCGATTAAATACAGTCATTTTAAATGTAGTAGAATTTTACAGAAGGTATTGTTTAAAGGAGAGAGTAATATTACTATAATCTGTTATACTGATGTGCATGATCGGGCATTATTTCACTATGGCCGTCATTGCGGGTGAACGAGTTGTTCGGTGTACCAGACATACGAGGTGAATAAATCACGTCTTCGAGCAGTTTCATTCAGTGGTACTGGTGCATGGTTCAAGGCTCTTCCAAGTGCAGCCGGTGGACCCTTTTTAGAGGAGTTTGTTGTCTGGATCTGCGTCAATCTCTATCTGGGAACCGCATTCGGCGAGAAGGTCTTACGTTTAGATTACCATGGCTTATACTGCATCCATACCTTAGGCCGCAGTACAAGACACGTTGCTCTCAATGACACTCTAGCCATTAGGTCGTCTTGCTATTCCCGTCTCCTCGAACCCACAGGTTGACGGGATAAACAGCTTTTTAGGGTAGAAGGACACTTATCTCGAACGCTACCGCACTGATCCTTTTAGTGGTCACAGCGTTGCCCGAGGCTGGTTATACTGTTTCGCAGGCAAAGAGAAATAACTTTCTAAAGTATGCATTTATAAGGGACTCTATGGACTCTTGACCGTGTTCCCTTGGGACTTTAGGGGGGCCAGGTAAACTTACTAAAAGAGCTATTGCTAAGGTATATAAGTGTTTTAGATTGGCTGCGGGGATCCATTCCTACCTTTGGAAAAGAGCGCAGATAGTTTTTCCAACACGTCTGGTGGGAGCTTCAGGGAAGTCCTCTGGAGCTTGGTCATGACGATCTGGTACGGCAGGCTTTAAAGATCGTTGTTCACTGCATCTCTTAGTTTGTTGTACGCTCCCGCGTATATATATTAAACTGATTCTCTTTTTATTTCAGGAAGGCTAATCTTGGCATAATGCCGATTTCAGTGTACGTTCCGCGATCCCGCCACCTTCCCCGGTATGGCCTTCTTGACAATCCCTACGTAAACAATCGGTAAGACATCAGTCAGTTGGACCATCAGTGAGCAGTCACGAATTCGTTCTCATAGTCAGCCTGTGCCAGCAGCATCTGAAACGCCTAAAACGGACACTACAGCTTATTACATCCTACTAAGATGACTGAAATGAAGACATTTGCCTAACGAAATTGTGTAATAAAATAAACTGCATTATTATACGCATATAAAGAGAAAGAGGGATAATGAGTATATCGAACCAATAATACAAGGTGACCGCCAATACCATTGTGGCATACGTAGGAATAATAAAATATCACTTTGTGGAAATCATGGTTCTTGACACTTGCAAGCGTTTATTATTTGTCTGCTCTGTATCACCGACGAAAGCAGCAGAATGACTTCTTACGTTTTATGGCGTACGGTAATTAGTATAACTCACAGAAATGAAAAAAGTCGCTTTAGCTTTGCTCTCGACGCCTAGGCGACTGCGTCTCATTTACGCATTCCAAAGGAACGGCCATAGCTACTAAAAAAACATAATGTTTATTAATTGTACACTGGCAGCAAATGAATATACAAACTGTGTTCAAATGAAAATGTACGAAACGTCGTAACAACAAAACCGGCTGCAATTTGAATGTGCCGCTTTAAAATTTAAACTTGTTTTAAAAGTTTAAGTTTAACAAAGTGAGATAACTAGGCATTAGAGATACCGCCGTGGTTGTGCGCATGGACGAGAGAAGCAGGAGTTGTGTATCTCGTCCAATGGACGCGGCATTGCGTGTGAAGGCATCACGGTGTTCTCACTGCAGAATGCGACAATCGCGAAGCAGCGAGGTGTTATCAGATTTCTAACTGTAGAAGGTGTTCAACCGGCCGATATTAATTTCCGGATTATGGCCGTGTAAAGGGGAAACTGTGTGTCCGACAAATCAATGAGAAAAATAAGGGTCCGTTTTTCCGAAGGACGTGATTGTTTGAGCGATGATCCGAGACCGGGCCCAGGCGAACACGATAATCACGGCCGAACACATCGACAAGCTGAACGACCTGGTGAGAAGTGCTCGGTGTGTCACAATGCGAATGTTAACGGTGATAGTGGGGGCCAGCGTTAGAGCAGTGTGGACAACTATGTACTACAGGTTGGGTGACCGAAAGATGATGTGCAAAAGGTCTTAGCAAACCGCCAAAAGAACTGCGTATGGGGCTAGCACTGCAACACCGCTGTCGGTATCATGAAGATCCCGCTTTTTGGGAACGCATCGTCGTCACATACCCAAAACAAGCTCAAAGCTCAACCCTCAGCAGACAAGGTGATGCCTACCGTCTTTTTTTAGACGTCCAAAGTCCGACACTATTAGATGGAGTTAAACCACTAATGGTTACTCTACTCAACGCACTTTGACGGCTAACCAGATTATTCTCGATAATGAAAAGTGCGAGCATGACACGATCCGAAAACTGGGTATCCGCAAGGCAGCAACCTTAGCCCATATTATTCAGAACGTTGCTCAGTGATCTGCCACGAATCGTGAAAGAGTGGCTCCCACCCATCCCATCAGTCATGATGATCATGCTCTACGCAGATTACCTGGTAATATTTAGCACAATCCGTACTGACCTGCAGGCTGCGCCTTGCCAACTTTATTCATATTTTAACTAGAAGGGCGTTGTGTCAGAAACAAATTCTGTCAAGTTCAGGCTTGGTGGAGGGGCAACAAGCCCGCGCGGATAAATTGCGGTTTCATGGCAAGCAAGTGCAGTTCGTAGAAAGCTTTTGTTATCTCAGGGATCCAATTGGCGTGAGAAAACCCTAGCACTTTGTATTGATGGCAGTTGGATAGGGTCAAGCCAGCTTTCTAAAACCGAACACTTGACTATCCGTCGAAATCGCGCAACAGATTAGTATACATGCTCGCGGGATCTGTATCGTTTAACGACGAACTTAGAAGCCGCTTTAATTTACAAAATGAAGGTTCCCCAGAAATGTTACTTATCACCAGCTATGACTAACCAGGCCCGGAAGGAATATTTCCTTCTATGTCGTCATCTCGCCACCTGCTACAGTGTTCACGGATTTCATCCTCTATTACGCTGGGTTTCATGAACCCAGAGAGGACCACAAATGCCTTCGTTGTGGCTATCCTTGTCCCCTGTATCACCATAGCGACTGTACTGAATTCGTGTCGCTCTCTTGGTTCAAGCGAGAATACTCATAAACCATTTTCACCATGTATTTCACACATAAAAGTACATGCTGATACTCATACAACTTCTCGAGCACGGAAAGCCATAGAGAGCGACGTGTTCTGTGAGATATTCTGTAGCCTTCGTTATTCCATCAAAAGGCTACGTTTCTGGGCTGGTCAACGGTCACGGAGTGATTCTGCTCTACAAGAACGCGCCTTCTCACGTCTCCAGGGTCACACAAAGTGTATTGGAGAAGTTCAAGAAGGAGCAGCTTAAACATCCGCCCTGCAGCCCAGCAGTGGGATAGTTGTGTTCAAGTCTCTGGTGATTACTTTTGAACAAAATCTTCAGTTATACCCACAGGATGGTTTTATTTTCATGGCGTCACATGCCCCACAGAGGCATAATGATGCATGCCTTTCATCCAATTTAATGTATCTAAATCTCAATCACTGTCCTCCTTTTAATACAGTAGCATTCTGTAACACAATTTGGTTATATTATGTAATTATTATTTAATTATTATGTAACATTGTGTATAAGAAACTTTCAAATACTCTCTCCACCTATGTTAGCTACCAACGTTCAGACACACGTTTCCGGAGCACCGTTCTATGGAGATTGGTGCTACTGAGTGCCCAGATGTTTGCTTATTGCAAAATCTCTGTTACTTAGGCTAAAGTACCCAAAAACCTATTTGCAAACGAATTTACTGATAAGTACTTAAGGTGACCTACCGAGAAGCTGTTTCATACTCGTGAGATCGTAGAAGCGAATCCAATGCCAGCCACCACTCTACTAGCATAATGGTAGAAACGAACGATTACGACAGATCTATCGATAGAAGATTAATTACTTACCTGCTTTTCTGCCTATGTATTTTCGTTTATATTGCTTATGTCTTGTTAAGGTTGTAGTTAATGACGTACATAGATAATAAAAATATACATGTCTTTTAAGATTTGTAAATCAAACATAGACCCAGCGATAGCTGTCGCGATAGATGCTCTTCTTCTAATGATATTTTGTCGCTGTACTTAAATGCGTTTGGGTATGTGTGTATGTAGGGCCCTCGTACAACACGAACCCCTTGTTCAGGTGGACTTCGAACTGTTCGGCGATGTACAAGGTATAGTAGTAGTTATGTAGTAGGTATAGTAGAGGGGTTGAAGTAGTATTAAAGAATGGTTCTAGTTCTTCCCCTCTTCCTGAGGCCATTTAATTGAGAGGTTTTTAGTGGGTATTATGCCAACAACATCGGCATCGAGTTCCACACTACCCGCTTTGGGTGTGCGTAAAAGCACTTTCCCCTCTCACCAAAACAAAAGGAGTACAGCGTGACATATTACAATACAAAGTGTGTAGCATGCTAACCATAAGTGGTATTTTAGCGAAAGACATGTGGATAATATGACGGCCGAAAAGATTTAAGCTCTCAGAAGTGCCCAAAGATACCAGCCACAGAGTGCTTATCTTTTGTAGCGCCGGTGTGAAGATGTCGGGTTTGCAGTCGTTGCTGGTGTCCTCTTATTCAGTTAAAGCCTCCTGTAAGAGCCTGCCATCGGCATCTCGTACATATAAATACAATCAAACACAATAAGAGTAGCTTTTTTATAATGTGTTCCTTTTGAATTGCTATGCACTGCTCAAATCGCTAGTGACTCGCTGTGCAATATTATAATATATTTTTATATTAACGCACTTTTTGTAAACTTTTGCCATTTTGTACTTGTTCCTTAAGCAGTGTTTAACAGCCTTTATGTCCGTATCGATCAGTAACGTGCAATTATATATATATATATATGTATATATATATATATATATATATATATATATATATATATATATATATATATATATAATATTGCACAGCGAGTCATCAGCGATTATATATATATGTACAATAACTACTTAAGCATACTACTTTGATTGTTGTCTAACGGGTGGTCAAACTGATGTCCTTGCAGGATTCAACTTTCGCGCTGTAAGTGCAAAGATGGCGTAACTTATACTCATCATCATCTACTCAACTATGAAGTGTGCACGATTTTCAAGTTTTGCCAAACCTCATAATTGCATGTTATAACAAACCGCTGACAGAATATGTACAACGGTTGATTGCTACTTAATTCGAATGTGTGGTAGTTC